>CM045763.1:205123211-205425614 GCA_025200525.1 Camellia lanceoleosa
AGATTAGTCATGTGCTTGGTTCGGTCCTTTAAAAATTCAAATAAACATCATTTTTAAGGGTCGCGGGAAGTAATGTTGGCACCATAAATCTATAATTATTATTATTATTATTATTATTATTATTATTATTATTATTATTGATAAATTACAGGACACGTGGCACTCTCCTACTCATTTGGAGGTTATGAGAAGTTATGAATCATTAAACATATGTGAAAAGATGATGGAGAATGTAGAGGATCATGGAGCATGAATTGGAAGTTAAAGGAAGTTATGAAGACATGGAGGGATATATGGCATTGTGAAAATAAAGATAGAAGAGTGGGTAGTTTTAAGTGGTTATTGGGTAGTTATTGCTAGAAGTTTTTTCCTACAAATATTTGCCTATAAATAGCCATTCATGACTACATTGTAAAGGACCCAGACTGAGATCCAGAAACCAGTTTATTTACTTCTTACTTCCTTCCAATTTTTACATTTCCAGTTCTTTACATTTTCAGCACTTCAATTCCTATATTGCACTTCATTTCTCAGGAGTAGTTTTAAGTAGTCGTTGTTGTAAACTTTCTTAAGGCTAGGTCATTTCATTGTAAGTTCCTATTTACTCAATGAAATTCAGTTTCTGAATTGTTCTATACTTGTTATTTCATATAAATCTCTCCTAAAACAAGCCATCAATAAAAGTCCTCTTCATTGAGGCTGAAAGAACTTCAACACAATCATCTAATAATTGGTTGGCAATTAAAATTCTGTAAGGACTGATTGATCCTTGCTAGCATGCTTAAATTTACACTATTAACCTTTAAAAGTCAAAAAAGCCAACAAAAACACAACAGACAGCTATATATTTTTTTAAAATTAAGGAAAAGCCTCAATAATAGATAGCACAGTTTTGATTGGCTTGATAGTGTGTCTAGTGAATCCAGCCTCACTCAAAACATAGGCCCATTCCCTTGAAGTCCTCTCTTTCCCTTTATTTGTATGAGCCATCATAGCCATGTTCAACATCAACCTCACATATTCAAGCTTGTCTCTCTCATTTTCTTCTTCTTTTCCTTCCTTAACCACAGCATCAACAATAATCACCTTCCCTTAGTCTCTTGGAATAGCCTCTCTACATTTTCTTAGGATATAAATGCATTCATCGTCTACCCATCATGCAAAATCCACTACAATTTGAAACATGCATATACATATCAATTCTTCTATATACACAGAATTATATAGTGGTAAAACCAATTATTTTGAATTTCAAATTATTGCAAAACTATACCCAAATCCTTACAATGGAATGAATAACAATAAATTTAATTAAAATAACAGGAAATAGGTTGTAATTTATTCCAAGTGACATGAAGAAGTTGGTCTTTGAACTCTAGAAATCAAGTAAAAGATTAAATCATCAACTTACAACATGAATGCACAAAAAATTAAAAAAAAAATAGAAACAAAAAAAGGGATGGAATTTTGATTACCTCTATTGATAGAGCCTTTAGAACTATTCTCCTCACCAAATTCTGATGCCTCCGTCACATGTACAAAGCATTAAGAATAAAAACATCAGCCTTACATGAATTGATAATTTCGCTACAACACTCCAAATTAACAAAAAAATTTGCATTAATTTTAGGAGAAAAGATCTTTCATACTAATTCTCTGGATAACAACAACAACAAAACAGAAAACTACAACAATAAAAGGCAAGTGTGTCCAACATAGATGAAGGAGCTGAAGGGTTTGCAGAATTCAAAAGGAAGATTCATCTTAATTTTATATATATTTCAACAATAATAGCAGCAAAAATAAATAAATCTATAAATAAAACTAACAAAACTCCACCAACTTATGGATATAATGTTAAGGGGAATAAAGAGATATGAACAACTAACAAAAGAGGGAGGGAGAAAGTCAAAAGATGGCATTAATCCTAAAGACCTTAAAAAAATTGTGTGAACCATTTTCCAACAATAAAAAACTAAAAAAGAAAGTCAAACATCAATTTTAGCAAATTGAATCGATTCACTTTACGATTCACCGATTTGGTTCACCGATTCACCTACGATTCATGGCTGTTTGTGATTCATACAACCTGTTCGTGTCAATTACCCACTAAACAAAATCACAAATCGTACGATTCTAATAATAGAGATTTCCACCCATTTCATATTCATATAAATGAAATCAAAACCATAAAGAAACACAAACAATTATGCCCAACTTCTCTACACTCCTCTTTCAATTATCCATAAACAAACTAAAGGAAAAAAAATAGAGAACTAATAATTAGACCAAGCAACCATATGACAAAACAAATGTTCTGCAATAAAAAATGAGTATATATGTTTTTATCATTTATCTTTTTCAGTAACTTAGAAATAACAATATTACATTTTTTTTTTAAAAAATCGCAAACTAAAAACAGATTGAACAATTTTTATTTCCAATGGAAGCCTAGCATCCTATTAAAGAATTAGGATACCTTTAATGGTTAAATGGTGCATTGAAATGCTACAGACAACAACTGCACACAAAAAAAATAATAATAAAATAATAAAAATAAAAATTTGAAATAGCTCCAACTATTCAAATCCTCCCATAAGAAAAATCTAAACTAACCCTTTTGGATCCATTTGGTTTCTCATTGGAAGCAGCCAATGCATTGCCATAACTGTAACGCCCCCAAAAATAAACCCATAATATATAACATTAACATGCATTGATAAAAGAAAACTAAGTATCATCTCATCCATCAGAGTAATCTTATTAAAAGACATTACATATAATAACGAAAGTAAATGCCCTACGGGCTTACATCTTTCCAAGCCAACACTTGGACACAAAAATATGAGTACTAACTCATTTACACATTATGCCCTAGGCTTGAGTTTACATGTAACATCAAATTAAAACAAAACAAATAACTAATCTAAACAGAGTCTTTAACTCCAAATCCATCCAAGCTAAGTCCTTGGAGGTATCACATCACCTGAACCTGAAAATGATGTTCCCATATAGGGTGAGCCACAGCCCAGTAGAAAGATATTAAACCAAATATAAGCATTGAATAAAGCAATAGCATTCAATAGATGGTTAACATAAATATCAGTTTCACTTTCCATTATTTATTCAACTTTCCATACTTACCAACATGGCTCAGAACCTGGCCAGACTATAACAGTGAACTACATATCACATTAACATTTCTTCCATTTATCAACAAAACAAATGAGACTAAGGCTCATATCAAAACACTTCCATACTTCTCATTTGATACACATTTTAGTGCTGTATCAACAATATGTAAAAACACTTCTATAAATCAATAAGCACACATAATAGTGATGCTAATGGAGTCCATCCCCTATCTCCTCCCAAACAATATCCGGTTTAGAGGTCCATCCCCTATCTTCCCCTAAACCGTGGAGTACATCCCCTATCTCCTCCCAAACAAAATGCATATGCAACACACAATCAATACACGTGTTTTTTGTATTAATTCAATAGTCAAAATCAATGACTTAACCAATGTGATTAGTTTCGGTTTTCCCTAATCCACATGCAATGTCTACAACAATCACGACTATCCTCCACCGATAGCCCAAAATAGTTATTTCTAAACAGGAAATAAATGTACCAACAAATGTAAATTTAACATTTTCATAGGTGAGTAATTAAACTAACCAATTACACCATTAAATCACTACATTCCCCAATTCCATGAATTAAACTCAATTCCATATTTTTCCCTAAATTAATTATACAATTTAATTTATTTCAACCACTAGGGTTTTTCCCAAAATTACCAAACAACTCCCAACATATCAGAGTACTAGAACTTAGAACAAAACCTATAATATGGAGTAGGAAATCCCTACCTCGAAGTAAATAACCCGAATGGAGAAGATGGAGATGGTGACCCAAAATCCAAAGTGCTCCAAACTGCCAAACTCTCAGATTAAAACGAAGCTCTCGACTCACTCTATCTTTTTAATAAAGAACCTAGGGTAGAAACACCCTAAAAAGAGATAATACCTAAGAGAGAAGGTGAGTGGAGGGAGAGAGAAGTCGTACCTAGGGTTCTGGAATCAAAAAGAGGGTGAAAAAGTGTTTTGAAAACCGCTGCTACCTATTTAAACCCGACAGGCTCGCTCGAGCGAAGACTTGCTCGCTCGAGCGACCAGACACAAGAAATACTCGCTCAAGCGAAGGAAATCTCGCTCGAGCCAACAATACGATACTTCAGGTCTGCAACCCAGAAGCACGCTCGAGCGACAGAATGCTCGCTCGAGCTAAGGACTCAAAACTCGCTCGAGCGAAGGAAAGCTCGCTCGAGCCAAGAAATACAGCTCTCAGGTCTATACTAGACGCAATTGCTCGCTCGAGCTAAGAAAGCCTAGCTCGAGCCACAAGACACAAAACTCAATCCTCGCTCGAGCGACCAACCCAAAAACTGGACAGCAACACTTGGTTTCCGAACCCAACCAACCTGAAACATACCTGCCCAACACATCCTATAACTCAAAAGAGAAAATAAGGACGACAACAACAATTATACAATGACAGAATCTACGGAACTTAAGTCCGGATACAATAATCAAATGGGAAAAGACCGGGGTTGCTATAGCATCCCCCCTTAAAGAATTTCGTCCCCGAAATTAAGCATAGGTTTTTCAAAAACAGGTTTTTCTCAAATTCCAACAATATGACAATACAATAATAAACCACTTGGCCCAATACCGGTCATTTCATCTCTTATCAGGAGGCATTTCACAATGTATATATATATATATATCAACCTGCATTATCAATATGCAATTTCCTTTCAATTTCAATAGTTTTCATATACATGATTCCCATTTTCATATCGTATTCAATTTCATGATATAACTCCAATTCTACAATAAATCAACATATGCAATGTTACACTAAACTTTCATCATGAGGCAAGTTTCAAAATACTTTCATTAAACCAAACATTCTCAATGTTTCCCAATTTAAGGCATATATATAATGTTCTTAAAGTTCATTAAAATTACAAAATTTCAATACATGATTACACATCAACAAATAAGTCCGGATATTTCTCGCGGACTTCAAACTCACGCTCCTAAGTGGCTTCTTCCACTCCGTGATGTTTCCACAAAACCTTTACCAAAGAGAAGGTCTTGCCTCGCAAAACCTGATCCCGCCTATCCAAGACCTGAACCGGTCTCTCCTCATACGAGACATCCTCGTCGACCACTAAATCGGTCCAATCCAACACATGTGATGGATCCGGCTCATACTTCCGAAGCATACTCACATGAAACACATCATGAACTCCGGATAACTATGGCAGCAAAGCTAAACGATAGGCAGCCTCGCCAATCCTCTCAAGGATCTCAAAAGGACCAATAAACCGAGGGGACAACTTCCCGCTCATCCCAAACCTCATCAACCCCCGCCTAGGTGATATTTTCAGAAAGACATGATCACCTACCTCAAACACCAAAGGTCTCCTTCTACGGTCGATATACGATTTCTGATGACTCTGGGCTGTAACAAGCCTCCTACGGATAAGCTCAACTTTCTCCGTCGTTTCCCTCACCAATTCCGGACCCAACAAAGGTGCATCACCCACCTCGGCCCAACAAACTGGAGACCTACACGATCAGCCATACAAGGCCTCAACCGGTGCCATACCGATACTAGACTGGAAACTGTTGTTGTAGGCAAACTCCACCAAAGACAAGTGCCTCTCCCACGACCCATTAAAGTCAAGAACACAACCCCGAAGCATATCCTCAAGGATCTGAATAGTACGCTCGGACTACCCGTCAGTCTGAGGATGATAAGCCGTGCTAAAGGTCAACTTAGTGCCTAAGGCACTCTGCAAACTCTGCCACAACCTAGCAGTAAAACGAGGATCTCTATCTGAGACGATCGTCACTAGGACCCCGTGCAATCTCACTATGTCCCAAATGTACAAGTCGGCAAGATGATCTACCGAATCTCTCATGCGCATAGAAATGAAGTGCGCCGACTTAGTCAACCGGTCTACAATCACCCAAATCGCATCACTACCCCGCTGAGTCCTCGATAGACCTACAACGAAGTCCATAGTGACATGCTCCCACTTCCACTCAGCAATAGGCAAGGGTTGTAACAAACCCGCTGGCCTCTGATGCTCGGCCTTCACTTGCTGACAAGTAAGGCACTTGGACACGAAAGCTGCCACATCTCTCTTCATACCCCGCCACCAAAACTGGCGACCTAAATCCCGATACATCTTAGTGCCTTCCAGATGCACCGCAAGGCATGAATGATGAAACTCTCGGAGTACTTCCTCTCAGCAAGACTCCGGCACAAACAGACGGTCTCAGTATCTCACACTCAGATCGGGATACACCATCAAACCCTTCTCAACCTTCCCATTGGAGATCTTCTCTCGAAGAGATTCCACCTCAAGGTCACCTCTCTGTGCCTCTAACACTCGAGTCACAAGTGTAGGCTGCGCAACAAGAGAGAACAAGGCCACAACCTCAATGGATTCGCCCAAAAACAAATCGAACTCCCCAAGTGCACCCAACATCTCCCATTCCCGGATCGCTATACTAGCTATGTCACTAACAGATTTCCTGCTAAGGGCATCGGCCACCACATTGGCCTTCCCCGGATGATAATGCAACTCGAAGTCATAATCCTCAATCAACTCCATCCACCTCCTCTGCCTCAAGTTCAGATCTTTCTGTGTAAACAGATATTTCAGATTCTTATGATCCGAGAATACCTCGAATCTCTCACCATACAGATAATGTCTCCAAATCTTCAAGGCAAAGATCACAGCTGCTAACTCTAAGTCATGAGTAGGGTAATTCTTCTCGTGTATTTTCAACTAACGTGAGCCGTAGGCTACCACTTTCCCCTCTTGCATCAACACACCACTCAAACCCTCTCGTGAGGCATCACAATAAACAGCATAACCCAACCCTCTCTCCGGAATAATCAAAATCAGAGCGGTGGTCAATCTAACCTTCAACTCCTGAAACGAATTTTCACAAGTCTCACTCCATACAAATTTGACTCCCTTCCGAGTCAATCTAGTCAACGGCGAAGCTAACCTAGAGAAATCCTTCACAAACCATTGGTAGTACCCAACTAATCCCAGAAAACTGCGGATCTCAAACACACTCTTAGGCCGTGCCCAATCTTGCACTGCCTCAATTTTAGATGTATCAACAGACACCCCTTTCCTGGAAACCACGTGGCCTAAGAACTTCACCTCCTCTAGCCAGAACTCACATTTCCCAAACTTCGCATAAAGCTTATGGGCTCTAAGTAACTCAAGCACTACTCTCAAGTGCTCCTCGTGCTCCTCCTCTGAAGGTGAATAGATAAGGATATCGTCTACAAAGACTACTACAAAACGATCCAAGAATTCCCGGAATATCCGGTTCATCAAGTCCATAAAGACTGCAGGTGCATTGGTGAGCCCAAATGGCATCACCAGAAATTCATAATGGCCATACCGCGTACGGAATGCCGTCTTCGGAATATCCTCCTCCCTGACTCTCAACTGATGATAACCCGATCTCAAGTCTATCTTAGAGAAACAACGGGAACCCTTCAACTGGTCAAACAAATCATCTATACGAGGCATTGGGTACTTATTCTTGACCGTAGCCCGATTCAACTTCCGGTAATCTATACAGAGTCTCAAAGCACCACCTTTCTTTTTAGCAAAGAGGGCCGGTGCTCCCCACGGCGAAACACTAGGACGAATATAGCCCTTATCTAACAACTCTTGGAGCTGAATCTTCAACTCAACTAACTCGGCTGGGGCAAAACGATAAGGTGCCATAGAAATCGGCGCCGTGCCGAGCACTAAATCAATAGAGAACTCAATCTCTCTGTGAGGTGGCAAACTAACAAGATCCTCGGGGAAGACGTCCGAGTACTCACAAACCCCTCTTGGCAACACAGTCTGGGTCTTATCACACTCACCACTCTCAAAGCTAGCAAGTAGACTACTAAGCTCACTCCGCCCTCGCGAATCATACCCTGGTGGCAAAACACTACCAACCCGGTCCCCCAAGAAGTGGAAACACTCCCCGCCCACAGTACAACAAGTGACTCTCTAGCGGTAGCAATCAATAACTGCCCGGTATGACGATAACCAATCCATACCCAAAATAACGTCAAAGCCCTTCATGGGCATAACTACAAAAGGAAATGGAAGCCTATGATCGGCGACCTCTATATCACAACCCCTAACACCTTGTTTCAAGATCAGTTCACCCCCAAGGGGTGACACTACACAAATAGGAGATGCTAACTGTGCTAACTCCAACTCCAAAACAGATGCAAATGCAGCAGACACAAAGGAATGAGATGCACCCGTATCAATCAATACACTAGCAACCGAATTGCAAAACAAGAAGGTACCTCTCACAACAGATGGAGCTGGTACAAGATCCTGCGCGGTAACAGCATACACGCGCCCAGACGACCTCTGATCAACCTGCTCACCCCTAGGAGCATAAGATCGCAGACCGATCGGGACGATGAAGCCTCTCGATTGGCCCTCGAGGCTCGAATCGACCGAGCTGGCCGATGACTCGAAGTTCCGCTTTCAAACCAGATACCAGATGTGCACCCAATCATGGGCAATACCTCTTCATATGCCCTGCCTAACCACACTGATAACATGAGAGCGGCTGGCCTCTACCCTGACTCTGGCTCTAAGATCGAGCCGAAGATGACGCCGCCTTCGTCCACCTCCTTCAATAAGCCGAGACTTGTGGCCCAAATGACCACACTTGAAACAGTAATGTCTCCTGCCGCCTTTTCCCGTAACTAGCACTCGACAGAAAGGTCGATCTAGAAAAGCTACTATGAGACTCCAAGGTTAAAACCCTTCGTCTCCTACCATCACTCGACCATCCCGACTCTTGGAGCCTTCGCCCTTCCTCCTCTTCCTCGATCATGATCTCGGTATACCGCAGCATCAACCAGACACCCATAATCTCGAATCATAGTCCCTACAACTCTCAACTTGAGGCCGCGCCTCAACTTCTTCTCGAACTCAATAAAACGCCGTTCCTTAGACGCCACCAACTCAGGTGCAAACCTGGACAAGCTAGTAAATGCGGCCTCAAACTCGCCATCAAGAACTGATTCGCTTAAGTGGCAGAATCGCTTCTCTCAACCTCTCCTTAACAGCTGAGGACAGGAACTTCTCCTGGAAAGCGTCGACAAAAGCCTTCCAAGTCCCCCCTATACGACTCTTAGAGAACTTCCACCATCGACCAAGATCCCCTTGTCGAAAAGATGCCAAGGACACCTTCAGTACCTCATCTTCGATGCCTAGCATCTCAAACGTCTTCGTTGTCTATTCGAGCCATTCATCTGCCTTAAGTGGCTCTTTAGGATCACCCAAAAATTCGTCCGGTTAGACCTAAGAACTCCTCTTCGTAAAAGAAGGCCTCGTGATTCGCAATATGAACTCGAGCCCGATTCTCACGAGAATGCTCACTCGACTGAATGCCCTCATATCTCGGGCCAAAGCGCCCATAGCTCTCTTTCCCATGGCTCGGCCACATTGGCTCGCCAACTCCTCCTCAGACGCTGTAATCTCATCCGGTATAGGCATCTCCTGCCCACCACGCCTACCACGTCCTTGTCCTCGTCCTGACATCCTAATAAAGGTAACAAAGACGTTAGCACATCAATAAGTGTGCCAAAACTATAATACTTGCGTCCCAATGCATTAGACAACGATAATTCACTCCACGTAAGCACATAATCATATAAGCACCTACGAATTTCATTCCTAGATAATGAGAGTCCCGAGGCGTCACTAAAGTTCCGGTTGGAAACAACATTGATCAAGTGCCTTTCCAACAAGACTTTCAGAAACTCAAGGGTCCAATCAACATCCTAGAAACTACATTCCATACCCACATAGTCACATGAACATGTTATCATATAAACATATAACAGTACATCTAAGTCTCTATCAATCGAGACGAACCCATTGTGATACTAATCACTTCCCACGTACCCAAAGTATTCGAACCCGGTACGCTCTGATACCAAGTTGTAACGCCCCCAAAAATAAACCCATAATATATAACATTAACATGCATTGATAAAAGAAAACTAAGTATCATCTCATCCATCAGAGTAATCTTATTAAAAGACATTACATATAATAGCGAAAGTAAATGCCTTACGGGCTTACATCTTTCCAAGCCAACACTTGGACACAAAAATATGAGTACTAGCTCATTTACACATTATGCCCTAGGCTTGAGTTTACAAGTAACATCAAATTAAAACAAAACAAATAACTAATCTAAACAGAGTCTTCAACTCCAAATCCATCCAAGCTACGTCCTTGGAGGTAGCACATCACCTGAACCTGAAAATGATGTTCCCATATAGGGTGAGCCACAGCCCAGTAGAAAGATACTAAACCAAATATAAGCATTGAATAAAGCAATAGCATTCAATAGATAGTTAACACAAATATCAGTTTCACTTTCCATTATTTATTCAACTTTCCATACTTACCAACATGGCTCATAACCTGGCCAAACTATAACAGTGAACTACATATCACATTAACATTTCTTCCATTTATCAACAAAACAAATGAGGCTAAGGCTCATATCAAAACACTTCCATACTTCTCATTTGATACACATTTTAGTGCTGTATCAACAATATGTAAAAACACTTCTATAAATCAATAAGCACACATAATAGTGATGCTAATGGAGTCCATCCCCTATCTCCTCCCAAACAATATCCGGTTTAGAGGTCCATCCTCTATCTTCCCCTAAACCGTGGAGTACATCCCCTATCTCCTCCCAAACAAAATGCATATGCAACACACAATCAATACACGTATTTTCTGTATTAATTCAATAGCCAAAATCAATGACTTAACCAATGTGATTAGTTTCAGTTTTCCCTAATCCACATGCAATGTCTACAACAATTACGACTATCCTCCACCGATAGCCCAAAACAGTTATTTCTAAACAGGAAATAAATGTACCAACAAATGTAAATTTAACATTTTCATAGGTGAGTAATTAAACTAACCAATTACACCATTAAATCACTAAATTCCCCAATTCCATGAATTAAACTCAATTCCATATTTTTCCCTAAATTAATAATACAATTTAATTTATTTCAACCACTAGGGTTTTTCCCAAAATTACCAAACAACTCCCAACATATCAGAGTACTAGAACATAGAACAAAGCCTATAATATGGAGTAGGAAATCCCTACCTCGAAGTAAATAACCCGAATGGAGAAGATGAAGATGGTGACCCAAAATCCAAAGTGCTCCAAACTGCCAAACTCTCAGATTAAAATGAAGCTCTCGACTCACTCTATCTTTTTAATAAAGAACCTAGGGTAGAAACACCCTAAAAGGAGATGATACCTAAGAGAGAAGGTGAGTGGAGGGAGAGAGAAGTCGTACCTAGGGTTCTGGAATCAAAAAGATAGTGAAAAAGTGTTTTGAAAACCGCTGCTGCCTATTTAAACTCGACAGGCTCGCTCGAGCGAAGACTTGGTCGCTCAAGCGACCAGACACAAGAAATACTAGCTCGAGCGAAGAAAATCTCGCTCGAGCCAACAATACGATGCTTTAGGTCTGCAACCCAGAAGCACGCTCGAGCGACAGAATGCTCGCTCGAGCTAAGGACTCGAAACTCGGTCGAGCGAAGGAAAGCTCGCTCGAGCCAAGAAATACAGCTCTCGGGTCTATACTAGACGCAATCGCTCGCTCGAGCTAAGAAAGCATGGCTCGAGCCACAAGACACAAAACTCAATCCTCGCTCGAGCGATCAACCCAAAAACTGGACAGCAACACTTAGTTTCCGAACCCAACCAACCTGAAACATACCTGCCCAACACATCCTATAACTCAAAAGAGAAAATAAGGACGACAACAACAATTATACAATGACAGAATCTACGGAACCTAAGTCCGGATACAATAATCAAATGGGAAAAGACCGGGGTCGCTATAATAACAAAAAAACAAAATTTAGATTTAAAAAAAAAAGTAAAAATTAGGCCACAATAGTGATATTGCTATTGATATTGTACACTGGTTGAATTAATATGAACACGGAAATTGCTTAAAAGGTTGACACACCACGGCTATGTAGTGAAAAAACCACTCATTTTCGGGGAAAAAGAAAACCACTCATCAATTGATGAAAGCATTGGTTAACAAAAAGTTTGTGAAAAAGAAACAAAAGGTTTGTGAAAAAGAAAGTTCAAAAGGTTTGTGAAAAAGAAAATGATTCGAATGATAATGAGGAAATGGAATTCATCACTAGAAAGTTCAAAAGGTTTGTGAAAAATAAACAATGTGTGTGAAAATTTTTCAGAAAAGATTTCAATAATAGGGATTTTCAAAGAGGAGAAAATCACAAAAAATTTGAAGTTACCTGCTACGAATGCAACAAACCTGGACACTACAAATCAGAATGTCCGAAACTTAAGAAACAATTCAAGAAAGACAAGAAGAAAGCCATGATTGCAGCATGGGGAGAAGATAGCGATGAAAGCAACTCAGAAACCGAAGTTTGCAAAAATGAGGTTGCTAACCTATGCTTAATGGCACTTGGAAATGAAGATGACGTAAATAACGAATCTTTTACGTTTGATGAATTACAATCTGCTTTTGATGAATTACATGTTGAATTTATGAAACTTAGTTTGAAAAGTAACTGTCAAAAGAAAGTGATTTCAAGTTTATCAAAAGAAAATGAATCCTTAACTTCCAAGATAAATACTTTAGAAAATGAAGCCATGAAAATGAAGAAGGAAAATGAGATTTTAACTCGAAAAGAGTTTTCAATTTCTAATAAAAAATTAGTTGTATTACAAGAAGAAAATGAGTCTTTAAAAAAGGAGCAAATTGTTTTAAAAGAAAATATTGAAGACTTGAAAAATACTCTTTCAAAATTCACTCAAGGTAGAGAGACTTTAGATAAAATTCTTAAAAATCAAAATCGTACTTTTGATAGAGCCAGAATTGGATATAAACCTTTTTCAAAAGTAAAAACTACCAAAAATGGTTTTGTGCATGCATCTTCTAGTCACTCTCATCTCGCATGTCATTTTTGTGGTATAAAAGGTCATATTTCACCTTCATGTCATATTAAAAAAAATCATTTTGCTAAAGTAAAAAAAGATGTAGGTTCTTAAGGACATTTCAAGAGTATCAAAACCTAACTTTTATGGACCCAAGAAAATATGGGTACTAATAGAAAAATCAAATTTTTGTAGGTATGTTTCAAGAAAAAATCCAGTAACGATAGATGGTATCTCAACAGTGCATGTTCGAGGCACATGACTGGAAATAAAGCTATGTTCGCCACACTCCAACCAAAGGATGGGAGATATGTGACTTTCGGCAACAATAGTAAGAGTAAAATCATAGGTGTAGGTAGTATCGGTAAAAATCCTTCTCCTATTATTGAAAATGTTTTACTTGTTGAAGATTTAAAACATACCTTGCTTAGCATTAGTCAATTATGTGATAAAGGGTATAGAGTTATTTTTGAGAAAACTCATTGCACTATTGAGAACACCCAAGAAAACAAAACTTTATTTGTAGGTTGTAGACATGAGAATGTATATGTATTTGATTTGCATAATTTGTCTTCTTATTTTAATATTAAATGTTTATCTGCTATAAATGATAATGATTGGCTTTGGCATAGAAGATTAGAACATATTCATTTTGATTTAATTTTCAAACTTTCAAAAAATGAGTTAGTCATTGGTTTACCAAAAATTATTTTTGAAAAAGACAAACTTTGTGATGCATGTTAATTTGGAAAACAAACTAGAATTTCTTTTATATCCAAAAATAGCGTTTCAACTACTAAACCACTTCAACTCTTGCATATTGATTTATTGAGACCATCTAGAACATTAAGTTTAGGAGGAAAATTGTATGCTCTTGTTTGTGTTGATGATTATAATAGATATACATGGATATTATTTTTAGCACACAAAAATGAAACTTTTTATAATTTCTCAAGACTTTGTAAAAGAATTCAAAATGAAAAAAATCTTAATATTTGTATTATTAAAAGTGATCATGGTAGAGAATTTGAAAATGATGATTTTATTATGTTTTGTGATGAGTTTAGAATTAATCATAATTTTTTTACCCCTAGAACTCCTCAACAAAATGGTGTAGTTGAAAGAAAAAAATAGAACTCTTAAAGAAATGGCCCATACTATGCTTTGTGAAAATAATTTGTCTAAATATTTTTGGACGGAAGCCGTTAACACTACATGCTATGTTGTAAACCGAGCTATGATTAAACCTACTCTTAAGAAAACTCCATATGAAATTTAGAAAGGTAGAAAACCTAATATTAGTCACCTGCGTGCATTTGGTTGTAAATGTTTTATATTGAATAACAATAAAGATAACTTACGAAAATTTGATGCTAAATCAGAAAATTTATTGGTTATTCAATTTCCAGTAAAGCTTATAGAATATTCAATAAAAGAACTTTACTTGTTGAAGAATCTGTGCATGTTGTTTTTGGTGAATCTAATAACATTATTTCCAAGAATCTTGTAAGAAATGATATTGTAGAAAATCAACCAAGCATGGAGAGCATTTACATAAAAGAAAATGAAGAAAATCCATTACGCGAACATGAAAAAGAAATGACGATAGAGAAACTTCAAGAAATATATGCTCTTCCAGAAAATGACTCAAATCTACTAAAAGAATGGAAGTATGCTCATGGCCACCCCAAAGACCTCATCATAGGTGATGCGGCAGAAAGTATAAAAACTCGTTCCTCTGTTAAAAATGTTTGTGGTAACTTAGCGTTTGTTTCACAAATTGAACCAAAATCGTTTTTAAAAGATGAAAATAATGAAAACTGGATTTTAGCAATGCAAGAAGAATTAAATCAATTTGAAAGGAATGAAGTTTGGTTTTTAACTCCTCGATCTAAGGATCATCTCGTTATTGGTACAAAATGAGTTTTTCGAAATAAAATGGATGAATCCGGAGTTGTTACTAGAAATAAAGCTAGATTAGTAGCTCAAGGTTATAATCAAGAAGAGGGTATTGATTTTGATGAAACTTTTGCACCAGTTGCTAAACTTGAAGCTATTAGAATGTTACTTGTTTTTGCATGCTTTAAAGATTTTAAATTATATCAAATGGATATTAAAAGTGCTTTTTTAAATGGGTACATTTCGAAGGAAGTTTATGTTGAACAACCTCCCGATTTTGAAAATCATAAATACCCGGATCATATTTTCAAACTTTCAAAAGCCTTATACGGCTTAAAACAAGCTCCTAGAGCTTGGTATGAAAAATTGAGTAATTTTCTACTTGACAAAAGTTTTTCTATAAGAAAAATTGATACAACACTTTTTATAAAAATCAAAAAGGAAGATATGCTAATTGTTCAAATTTATGTTGATGATATCATTTTTGGTGCTACTAATGAAAATTTGTGCAAAGAGTTTGCTAAAAATATGCAAGGTGAATTTGAAATGAGTATGATGGGGGAGTGTAACAACGCCCGCGAGGGACCTCGCTACAGTTCGGACTCGATTTTGTTGCGGTTCTCAATCTTGAACCAAAGAGTCCAAATCCGGCAAATCGTTTTGAAGGAAAACATATTTTTTGAAAAGAAGTGCCAAACATGGACTGCTTTGCGATAATGAGTCGCCACTTAAATATTTTAAAATGGGAAATTTAGGAAACCCCGACTCGGTCGAAGGCCACGTGTCCGCCATCACCAAAGTTGGTTCGGGAACTTGGGTACGTGTAGGGAAGGTCCCATCGTGAGCACCCCCACTCGCACGGCCAAAGACCGTCCTCTACTAACCATGATATATGTTTTTGAAAACATTGTGAGTTCTTATTCCGGTTATTAGCCTAGGTTACTATGTGATGCTCGCAAGACAAAAAGTATAAATGGGCCGTCGAATTGGAACAAAACATTTCATGTTTGTTTGTTTGAAAATGGTGTGAAGGTCTTGCAGTGAGCTAAAATGCGGATTTGCCACCCTCGGGTGGGCTTAGAAAACAGTGATGTTGCCACTATCTAGTGGGCTTAAAACAAGCATTTGATGAATTGTTCCAATTCAGATAACTCAACCTCCACCCACAGGCATTCAAGGCAGCTATATCACATAAGCAGTTAGCCTCATGGCAAGCATGCTATCATGGCAACACTCACACGCGTGCAAGTATGCTAAAGCATAACAACTTACCGAGTACTCCAAGCCAAAACAGAAAAACGATTAGAAATCATGCATGAATCCTAAATATGCTAAAATGCCTAATGCAACACATGCAAAATGCAACTATAGCAGGCTCGGCTATTCTAAGTATGGCATATGAGATGCAACAGCTATCAAGTACTCAACTTGGAATTGAAATACAGATGTAGTTTGTATGATGCGCTGCGCAAGCGTGCAAAACAGATGAATGATGCAAACATCTTTGTCATCTTGTATGCTAATTGAAATATGCCCTATATCTAACCATTGTAAGCGGATAAATAAAAGGGAGAAAGAAATGGGGGTTGGAAGACATACATCACACTCACCCACCCTTATTACAGTTGTGCCCTCACGTAGAGGGTCCAAATAAATAATACAGTCCCAAATGAAAGAATATTACAGTCCGAATAATACAATCCGAATAAATATACAAATTTCTATTTAATTAACAAATTAAATGAGAAAAACTGGCGGGCAAGCCAGGGACCGCCTTGCTTTTGATGAATAATGCATGCCGGTCCATGAAATCCACCGATGCCCCAATTAGCCTCGCTTTTGCAGATTTCTCAAATGCGCCGGACTCCGAAAAGTTGTTGGTCCTCGGTTTTGCTGTAACAGAGAGCAGGAAAAGGGCATAGCAATGTATTTTCACAGATATATGCATGCCTCGATCCTCGTGCCACCAATTACGCATACCGATGCATGATGGCCGAGGAGCCGAATTGCACAACTCAATATAGGATGAATGCAGATGAATGCTACAACAAAACTTAACCCCATCATGGGTAATCCGGAGTGTTAGTGACTTGGGAATTGAGACACACTCCGTCACTCGGAGTACGGAATGTACCTCGTTTCCCGCGCAATATGCATGATATGCATGAAATGCAACTAATATACAACCTAGCCTGCGCAATGCTATGAAAGTGAGATGAAAATGATATGTCTCGAAAAGCGTGCACGCGGGCACGTAAATCGAGGTGATGGCAAAATGAAAATCAGATAAAACCGAAGTGCCTCGAAATACGTGCCCACGGGCACACGAACCGAGGCGATGATAAAATGAAAATCAGATAAAACCGAAGTGCCTCGAAATGCGCGTACACGGGCACGCAAACCGAGGCGATGATGAAAATGAGAAAATCGGATACAACCGAGGTGCCTCGAAATGCGCGCCCACAGGCACGCAAACCGAGGCGATGATAAAATGAGAAAATCGGATACAACCGAAGTGCCTCAAAATGCGCGCCCACAGGCACGCAAACCGAGGCGATGACAAAATGCAAATCGGATAAAACGCAGAAATGCGCGAAATCGTGCACGCAAACCGAGGCGATGACAAAATGGAATGAAATGGCATACGGAATGCAAATTGGACTTACGCCAACATGAGAGGACCTCAGCCGCACTCACATAAGCTGCCGTCGGATGAAAATAAAGCTGCCTCGAAATGCGTGCCCGCGGACACGCAAACCGAGGAATGCATAAAATAGCATATGGAATGCAGTGATGGGCTTACGCCAACATGAGAGAGCCTCGGCCGCACTCACATAGGCTGCCATAATGATAAAAGGAGATGCCTCGAAATACGTGCACACGGGCACGCAAACCGAGGAAATGCACTAAGGCATGAAATGACATGGAAATGAGATGTAAAATGCAAATTGGGCTTACACTAACATGAGAGAGCCTCAGCCGCACTCACATAAGCTGCCATCGGATAAAAAAGAGCTGCCTCGAAATGCGTGCACACGGGCACGCAAACCGAGGCGATGCGGAATGACATGCGAAATGCAAATTGGGCTTATACCAACATGAGAGGGCCTCAGCCGCACTCACATGGGATGCCGATGAATGAAAACGGAGTGCCTCGAAGTGCGTGCCCACGGGCACGCAAACCGAGGCAATGCATTAAGGCATAAAATGACATGGGAAATGATATGCAAGCATGCAAACCAAATTTCAGCCACTAAATAAAGGGGAAAACAGCCCCGAAATGATACGAAATGACAATCAATGCATGAAATCATCCCGAAATGCAATTCTAAGTGCCCGAAATGGCCTACGGCTATGCTAAACATGCAAAATTGGCACATGAAAGCAAAAACAGTAGCAAGGAAGCCCCAAAAATAGCATCTTTCCAGTACAAAACATGGCCAAATTGTAAGTATAGATATGACAACAATAGCTTGCAAAAATACGGAAAAAGAGAGGATTTACAAAGCAAGTGATATCTACAATGCTCAAACCCAAAAAATCAGTTCTACAACATTAGAGAGGGACTAAAAATATGAATTTTTACAGAATATGAGATCCCCAAATTCAGTGTGTAGATATACAATACATAGCATGCAAAATAAGGGTCAAAAGAGGTTTATAAAGAGAGGTATCATAAGCAATGGCCAAACAACTTAATACCCTTAATAAAACTTGAAGAATAGACCAAAATAAGACACTTCACAAGCCTGATTAAGGCTCAAAACAGAGGCTAAGCAAGCCTAACAAAGCATGCGATTTTACGGAAAAATAGAGGAATACAAAGGAAGTACCAAAACCAATCATCAAATGGACTAAGACCCTTAACAAAGGATGAATAATGGACCAAAATAAGGTATTCTATAAGCCTGATGAAGGCTGAAATCCGAAGCCAAATGAGTCTAACAAAGCATGCAAAATATGCATAGGACATGGATTCAAAGCAAGTGTATGATAGAGGAGGAAAACATGGTTGAGCCCTTCTTCAATGTTGAAGAGGGGCTCAAAATGAGCACAATATCAGTAGGTTTCATACTCCAACTCAGATCACAAATAGGCTAATTAACTCATGCAATTTTACGGTAAAATTGAAGAATTTCAAAGGAAGTGCATGCTAGATTCACCAAACATGATGGAGCCCTTCTTCAATGTTGAAGAGGGGCTCAAAACAAGCCCACTAACAGTTTATAGTATGCTCGAAATCAGATCACTCAAAAGCCAAACAAAGCATGCAATTTTATGGCCTAAAGAGTGGTATTGAAACAAGTGTATCATGGAGACACCAAATGAAGTTGAGCCCTTCTACAAAGTTGTAGAGGGGCTCAAAATAAGCACAAAACCAGTAAGGGTCAAAGCCGAAAACAGTAGGAAAGTAGGGCTAAGAAATGACTCAAAATTTTGCTAGAAAAAGGGATTTAAAGACTTACCCTTGAAGATCCAACTTTGGTGGCCTCTTAGCTTGAAATTGTTGCCTCTTAGCCTCTGAAGAACACTCCCTTGCTGCTGTAATGGAAGTGGGGATGGCGGAGCTTAGGGTTGATGAAGGATTGAGCTAGGGAGCTTGAAGGTTTTTCAAAGTTTTGGCTATGGAAATGGAGGCTATGGAAGGGGGGCTCTTGAGAGAAAATGTTCCAACCTCAGCAAAGGGGCTGTCCAGCCCTTTAAATAGGCACAAAAAGATGTAAAAGGGGAGGGAAATGGAGGCAAGATTTCCCTCCCAAAATATCCCCCGGATGGGGGAGATATTTCAAAAAAATATCTGGACAGCTGGAAAGAGCTGGAAAGCAGAAAGCTGGCCGGCCAGGTGGATTTCTGGAAGGTGGCCGGCCGGCCACCCCACCTGGTCGGCCAGCCACCTCTATTGGCCGGCCGGCCATGGCCAAAAAAAAAGTGTTGAATTAATGGCCGGCCATAGCACCTTAGGGTCCTCCCATGTGTCCTCAACACAACCCTGTGGTTGAAAATTGGCAACTGTAAACCAGGAGAGACAACAATACACTTTAAAGAGGGGTTCAAAAATGAAAAAAAGAATTAATGGCCGGCCATGTTTTTTTAGGGTCCTCCCATATGTGTAGAACAAGGTTCCAAGGTTGAAAATTGGCAACACTGAAGCAGGAGTCACAACATTGGATTTGAAGGAGAGGCTCAAAAATGAAAATCAAAATTGCTGGCCGACCATACATTTTTAGGGTCCTCCCATGTCCCCTGATCACAAATATGTAGCTTTGGTTGGAAGAAAATACCCCCAGGGTGTTCAACATTGGCCCGGAAGTGAGCAAAACGGGCGCCGGAGGAGCGAAACTGGTTATCTGGGATAATTACTGGCCTCCCACCCCCCAGTGATCTTCCTGGTGTTGAAACAGAGGTACCTGCCAAATTTGAACAAAAACTAATGAGAAATGAACGCTCGGAGTCAAAACCGCACCAGATCCCAAAATGGGTCGCAGTGCGGAAGTGGTGTTCAGCAGCGAAGTGGGCATCTGCGACCCCAGTGTCCCTCGGAATGATAAAACAGAGGTGCCTGCCAAAAATGAACGAACAACGATGCGAAATGAATGCTCGGGGCCTAAACCGCGAAGTTCGGGGTCCCGAAAATGGGCTGCCGGGCATCGGAAGTGGTGCTCGGCTGCGAAGCGGGTCTCGGAGACCCCAATGTCCCTCGTTATGCTAAAACAGAGGCACTTACCAAAAATGAACGAACAACGATGCGAAATGAATGCTCGGGGCCTAAACCGCGAAGTTCGGGGTCCCGAAAATGGGCTGCCGGGCATCGGAATGGGCAAAATGGCCTACGGCCACTGAGAGATAGTCTACGGGACCACTCCCTCCCCTCAGGAAAGAAAACAGAGAAAACCGAGCTTGGTTCGCAAATCGAGACAAGGCACAGAAGAGGGTTCGGGAGTCCGGAGGTAGGGCGCACGGCCGCAACTCTGAGACTTCTGAACGAGCACATCATGGAACATCACCGAGCGCTCAAACGGTGACGTCTGAGTCTTAAGGTCGGTCAAAAATGGGGTGTCTACAGGGAGTTAGATTACTTTCTTGGTCTACAAATTAAACAAACTAATGATGGAATCCATTTAAATCAAACGAAATATATCAAGAATCTATTCAAAAGGTTTGAAATGGAATCATCAAAGCCTACAGCAACTCCAATGAGCATATCAATAAAAATCGACAAAGATGAGCAAAGTAAACCTGTGGAGGAAAAGAAATATCGAGGTATGATTGGTTCCTTACTCTATCTTACTACAAGTAGACCCAATATAATGTTTAGTGTTTGTATGTGTGCACATTTTCAATCCGCACAGAAAGAGTCACACATCACCGCAGTCAAACATATTTTCAGATATCTTGTTGGCACTCCAAATTTGGGATTATGGTATCCTAAGGGAACTAGTTTGAAACTTTTTGGTTACTCAAATGCCGACTTTGCGAGATGTAGACTTGACCGAAAAAGCACTAGTGGCACTTGTCATTTTCTTGGACACTCTCTCACTTCTTGGTTTTGAAATAAACAAAACTCAGTGGCTCTGTCAACTACTGAAAAGAAATACATTGTCGCCGCTGGGTGTTGTGCACAATTACTTTGGATGAAACAACAACTTCAAGATTTTGGACTTTACTATGATCATATTCCTATAAACTTTGACAACACAAGTGCCATTAATCTTTCAAAAAATCCTATTCACCACTCACGCACTAAACACATTGAAATAAGGCATCATTTTCTAAGAGATCATGTACTCAAAGGTGACATTGAACTCGAATTTGTGCCTACAAATTATCAATTAGCTGACATATTTACCAAGCCTCTAAATGAAGAACAATTTTGTTATATTAGAACTGAACTTGGTATGATGAATACTCCAATATAATGTTTATATTAAAAATAATTTTTTATAAATAAATAAATAATTAAATAAAATAACTATAATAATTATTATTATTATAAAAAATAATTAAAAAAATTATATATATATACGTATTCTCTCTCTCTCACCCACTCTCTCTTTATCTCTCACCCGCTCTCTCTCTTACTCTCTGTTATCTCATTCTCTCACTCTCTCGCTCTCTCACTTTCCCTTTGTTCCTCTCATTCTTAGATGACACCATCTTCATCCTCACCATCGTCCACAACCAACTCCACCATCAACAACATCATCCATCACCTTCATCACTACTATCATTCACTCAAATTTCTCACCGACTTACCAAGATCTATCACTGCTCCACTTCCATCACCGATATTTAACATCATTTTCGTTTCATCAAGATCAATTACCGATTCATCAAGATCAGTTACTGATCCACCAAGATTCATCACCGATCTACCAAAATTCATCACCGATCTACACGATATTCTCCATTCTCTCCAAACATCAAGGTCATCACTGATCAACATGTTAAAATTAATTTCGCACTGTATTATATTTTTTATCTTGTTGTATGTGCTCCAAACTCTCTTAGATTTAATAATGATTGCTTCTACCTTGTCTGAAGAAATTGTTTTTATTTTCATTTTCTCTTTTTATGCTAGTGCACTTAGTGTAGTTATTTATGGCCGGATCTTAATGGCCCTTGGTATTATAGATTGGTAATTTGTTTCTTCCAATCTATGTAATTTTGAGTGCATTAATTTAAAGGGAGACTCATATATTTTGAGATTAACAATTATTATAAAAATAAATAAATAAATAAAAAATGAGGCGTTTGTATATTCTGTGCATAATTGTAGAAGAAGTATATATAATTTTTTTTTACTCCTTATCTGCACTACTCCTTATCTACACCAACAAATTTTTTTTTTGCAAAGACAGAATTTTAAAATAAAATAAAATAAAATAAAATAAGGAGAAATGCTTGCAATTTTATTTCAGAATGAGAAAATTTTACTCGATTACATGTACGTTTTCAGAAGGCTTCACAGATTTTTTTCGTTTCACTTCTCTCAACAATTTTTCATGAGCCTCTTTTACATGCATCTCTCTATTTTCAACTTCTGTGAGTCTTGGCATTATAACCGTTGCATAATATTGCACCTCATTCTCCAACTGCGCATTTTTCCTTTCTAACTCTCTCTTCTCCTTACAAATAAGCCTCTTTTACATGCCTCTTTCTATTTTCAACTTCTGTGAGTCTTGGAATTATAACCGTTGCATAATATTGCACCGCATTCTCCAATTGCGCATTTTTCCTTTCTAGCTCTCTCTTCTCCTTACAAATATTAGCCAGTTGTTGTTTTACCAAGCACACCTCATCTCTCCATTATTGATTTTCTTGTATTCTTCCTTGTAATTGTCGAGCCATATTGGAAACTGTAGTCATTGCCTGTTTACTCAGTGCCATAGTGTTATTAATAGCATTGATATCATTTTGATTACCAATAACACTAGGACCTTCATTTACAGGAATAACGTGTGCCTACACCACTAGTAACCTCTCATTTGCCTACATTACAAGCACCTCATGCATGTCTGACCCATTGATGGCTAAGTTAAGGAATGACATGATTACACAATAAGGTAAAACAAATTTTTCTCTCTAAACACTTGATAATTTCGTATCTTTGCCTATCATTCTTGTCACTTTTTATACATTCCATCGATCCAATACTCAATGCATATCTACTCAAATCTTTTGTTTGTCAACATTTTGTGCGCCAGAGATGCTCCAAAATCCCCACAATGATCTCGACAAGACCTAAGGACCATTATTAGATTTTTGGCATCTCAGATTATGTTATCAAATGTGTTTGTTTCTTATCTCCATATTTTATTTTGATGATGTCAAAGGGGGAGAAAAAATGGCTTTGAATTGTTGTGCATGCATGTGCTTTAAATATCTTATGTTGCAAAATTATCTTGCAAAATTATCAAATAACTTGTTAATTTTTATTTTGTGTCAAATCAATACAAATATTGCCATCATCAAAAGGGGGGAGATTGTTAATCATGTTGTTTAATTTTGATGATGTCTAAAATATTAATTGAAAATTTGTAAATGATATACATATTTTATATTATTTGACACAAAATATTATCTGTTTAAAATATATATTTGTTAAATATTATTTAAATAAAAATATTTTTATTATTCACTTTTTGAAAAATTAGGCTGATCACTATTCATATTTTGACAAATTTGATATTGATTGGTTTTATTATTTTGATAAATTTGATATTGATAAGTTGTCTTATTTTAACAAAAGTGATATATCTGCATGGAGTGGTAGGTTATATTTATTTTAAAATCTCTACAACATATATAGAAATTTAAAAAGGGTATATATGTTCAGGTCTATCATAAATATTACTTAAAAAGATTTAACTGTATATGTAAATATTTGATTAAAATATTATATATAATGCATATAATATAAGTAGAATACACCATGTGAGCAATTAGATTTTTTACACTACATTGATTATATCATGTCACAAACACACACACACACACACACACACACACACACACACACACACACACACATATATTATATAATAAAATAAGAAGAAAAAGATAGAGCAAAATCATTTGCTTGTTTGAATTCAAAGATGTGATAATTGTATTATATTATTTATAATTTTCAATTTGCCTTCAAACGGTGGCTCCATATTTGAAAAAAATAAAAGATAGTTTTACTTTTATCATGTTTTCAAACATTATCATTTGTTGTCTATTTGAAATCAAGGAGCGTACCCATGTAATCCATGATATTAACAAGGAACGTCCTACTTCCAACAGGTATATTTTGGGTATAAATAAAAGTGTTGTGTGTGGAGAAAAATCAAGAACTTGAAGAGAAAAAATTTATGTGCGCTCCAAAATTTTGAGTATATTGTATTCTGCTCTTTCACTTTCAGATCTAAGTGTAGCCTTTATTCTTACACTTTCATATCTACTCTTTGTGAGAGAATTATTGTAAAAGATGGTTTAAGTACCACTTATTTTTATTCATTATTTTTGTGAAAGATTTTTGTAAGGGTGAGGCATTTATTGTTGAGTGAGGCTCAATCCACAAGCTTAGTGAATAGTTGGTGGTGTATTAATTTATTTTGATAGTAAAGAAATTCTCAATGAGGTTCCTTGGGGAGTGGACATAGGCCTGGCGTGCCGAACCACTATAAATCTCAGTGTTTGCTTTTCTCTCCCTATCTCTCTTACTTTTATATTGATAATTATTATTATATTTTTTATTTGTTAAAATTCTGAATATTGTGTTTATAAATTTTAATATTGCAAAATTTTTTAAATAACCCAATTCACCCCCCTCTTGGGTTGCCTACCTGGGATAACAGTTGCGACACTAAATTTCATAATGCAATCTAGCTACAAAGGTTGACACCAAAGATAGCAAGGGTCGATACTAAATTTCAGTACGCAATCCAGCAGCAAGGGTCAACACTAAGAATAACAAGTTGTGGGGAAGTGGTTTGGAAATACTCTTCAGATCCTGGTAGACGCCAATAATCCTCAGCTAGTCACCTGCAAAGATACAAATACTCCGGTCGGGGGTGCCGGAATTAGCACTCCGACGGACAAGTCAGTTTTTCTCCTCAAGAAAGCTTGTTGACTAAGTTTTTAGAAGTGATTCTTACATACCTTTACAAATCTAAAGCTCTTGTATTTATATCCATTCTCTGGGCCTCGGGGCCAGAGTCTACTTTTTATTTATTATTCTTTCATTTGTCCTGACATGCCCTCTCAAGTCTATTCGGCCTTAAGAACGTGTTTGGCGTCCCAGTTGAGCAGAATGGAGCCGTTCTGTTCCTAGCTCCTCGGGTATACCAGATTTCGTTCCTCTATTTATTCGGCTCCCACAATTGCCCCCTAAGCGTTCCGTCAATGACAGTTGGGTGAAATGCTTGGTTCTGATTTTCAAATATTCTGAACCGAAGTTTAGGGGTTAGTCTTATCATACGGACATTTAATTACCCCCCTTTAATCGTCGTCTCAACTTCCCGACCCTTCGTACACGCCTATTTATTATGATTTAAAATCTGATGCCTTTTCGAACTGCGGCTCTATGACGCCGGGTTCTTTGGGTTGCTTTTCGAATCGTTCTTGCAATTCTTCCGTCTGTGATACTCTCTTCATTTTTGTAAGTCTTCATCTCCCCTGCTCTGAAACTTTTCCTAGTTTGTTTATTCCGTCGCATGTTCTTATAGACAGTAGGTTATGGCGAAACATTTGAAAGACCTCCTTTCATCAGATCGAATTGTTGGCTTTAGACGCCATTTCTCTATTCCTGACAATGTCCACCTGTCGTTTGTGGCGGACGGAACTCTTGACATGGAGAGGGAGGACAAAAACACGATTGTCTTTCCCCTTTTGTCAATCGTAGAGGGTGGAGTCCGCTTTCCCCTTCACCCGTTTTTTAGGGCTATTCTTCGCTATTGGGATTTGATCCCTTCCTAACCCAATGTGAATTTCTTTAGAATTATAATGGAGATCGTAGCGCTGAACCGTTGCCTTGGAATTAATCTTGGCATTCCTGCCATTCGGCACTGTTATGCTTTGGCCAAGTCCTCTGGTTGGCACGGGCGTTACTTCCTCAGAGCTAAGGATACAGATCATCAGTTAATCACTATGCTTTCCAGCTCTGGGAAACGAGTTGATGATGTCATGGTCGTTGTCCGCGGCGACTGGGAGTTCGGCGAAGGGGAGGATCGTAGCGATCCTATTCCTAGACGTAGAGGCGAACCAGGTCGCCGAATGCTTTCTTGCTTGTATTGTGTGCTCATATATATATATATATATATATATTTTTATATTTTTTTTTTTTTGAGTCTTACGGCTTGTCTTGTGCAAGGAACGATTTGAAAAAAGTCCAAGCTTCAACTGACGACGCCGTTCTTTCGGACATTAGGATTGCTCTTAGTTATTTCGGCCGTCGCAGTCTTGATAAGCAGGGAAGAGCGACTCACATTCTACTTTGCTACGAGCCTACATATACAACCTTTTCGGCTGCGGAAAACATACCGATTCCGAAGGGGGAAGATTTTCTCGTCGCTCGTATTTTTTCCGACTTCAAAAACTTGAGACAGGTAGGTTTTGAAGGGTCCGATTCGGAGAATACTGAAGTATCCGATCTCGCCAAATCGATCACCGAGGTCAATCGAGGAGGTATTGGATTCTGTCAATCCTCCCTCTACTTCAGGGCGGGGGAACCTCTCTGTTGACGACGTTCCTCGACGCACAAACAATCATCCCATCTCGGGACCCACTAACATGGCTGGGTTAAGCCTAACAAAGCTTGCTAAGAAGGCGAATGCGGAGAGGTTAGCTGCACGGTGAAGAGCGGAGGGCCTTTCGACCGAACCGCCCAACAGTGAATCTCAACATTCCCTCCCAGTTACCGAATCAAAATCCTTGGGAATTGTTGACGAGGCGGCAAAGAAATAAGAATCCGCATTGGTTGGGAAAGCCGTTCAGGATGTTGAGGGAGAGGCGGAGAAACGCGCTAGGGATCATGAGGTCGGTTTAGAAGATCACGGCGGCAAACGTCCTCGAATGGGGGGATCGAGTGAGGTTGTGCCCTTTGTGATTCGACCGATGGTAAGAAATATGCCGGTTCTTTCGGATGCCTAGGCGCTTAAAGACCCAGAGGTCGCGTTCGGCGTGGCAACGTCTTTGTCGTTGCCGCGTGATATGGAGGCTTTCCAGTTGGAGCCGGATTTGAAGCGACAATGTTAGCCGCGCAGTCGGCTCTTTTGGTGCGTGTTCTGACTTTTCCATCACTTCATCCAAACATTGTTCGCGTTACGTTTTTTGAATTTTTCTTTTGCAGACCATTGGTAGGATAGCCGATGTAGGCCGCCATCATCTCGACGCCGTCAAGGAGATTAGTCATTTACAAAAGCAAGTTGAGGGCCAGCGGAAAAGGGCCGAGGACGAATTTTTAAGAGCGAACCAGGAAGCTTCTTGGGCAGAGGACGAGGTAGAGAAAGCTCGTCATGCGGATAAATTGAGAGCGGAGGCCGAGAAGAAGGCCGACGATATGGAAGCTGCACTTGGCTTGTCTCAAAAGGCAGTTGCCAGCCTGGAGGCTGAGTTGGCTGAAATGAGGGCGGTGAAGGAGATTGCCGATTCAAAAAGTTTCGAAGTCGAAAGAATTTGGACTCACGAGTATGTGGATCAGTCTCGGTTTGAGAATCGGGGCTTCAAACATGGTTGGCACAAGGCCCTTGCTGCAGCTGGAGTTTCGCTGAATATGCCAATACCGTATGAGCAAGTGGACATCGATCCGTTGGAGACTGATTCCGAGGGTTGATCTTTACGATACACAATTTGTTATGATTTCGAGAGAGCACTTTTTCCGTTTGTTTTTGTTATTTTGTATTTGTTTATCGGGCATTTTTCATGCGGGTTGATATTATAAAAGTTATGAATGGACTTCGATACTTTTTTGTAGTTATAAAATGTTATAAATTCTGCTCAATGTGCTGATGTTTCCGTGATTTTATGGTGATATTTCGTAATAGATCTATAATCTGTCCTTGCCTTGGCCAGGGCGCGAGCGTGAAGAGCCGAACGGTTCATACTCGTGGGCTGGCCGAGGCATTCTTTGAAAAGGTGGCCGAGTAAAAATTGGCCGACTAGATTAATAAATCTGCCCTTGCCTTGGCCAGGGCGCGAGCGTGAAGAGCCGAACGGTTCATACTCGTGGGCTGGCCGAGGCATTCTTTGAAAAGGTGGCCGAGTAAAAATTGGCAGCGAGCCCACTGGTAGGGGAAGAAGAACGTCCAAGGATCGGGAAAAACAGCAGCGCCTTAGTCGTCGAAGCAGGTCCCCTCAAGGGGGCGGTCAACGGGGAGGTTCCCCATGCCCTCGACCGGGAATCGAGGTGGATGCGACGCCGCGTCCATTGAATTTTATTGGAATATTTAGGCTTTGATATTTAGACTTTGATTAGAATATTTTGCACTGCATGGTATAAACGTTCAGAAATGCATTAGCCGGCCCTAAGGCGTCATGCCCCAAATGGTGCTCCGAATCCGGAGACTTATTCGGCCCCAAGGTGTCATGCCCCAAAGGGGGCTCCGAATCCGGAGACTTATTCGGCCCTAAGGTGTCGTGCACCAAACGGGGCTCCGAATCCGAAGACTTATTCGGTCCTAAGGTGTCGTGCACCAAAGGGGGCTCCGAATCTGGAGACTTGGCCAATCGTGACATCCACGAAGGGCGCTCCGAATCTGGACACTTATTCGGCCCTAAGGTGTCGTGCACCAAAGGGGGCTCCGAATCCGGAGACTTGTTTTGGCCAATCGTGACATCCACGAAGGGCGCTCCGAATCCGGAGACTTATTCGGCCCTAAGGTGTCGTGCACCAAAGGGGGCTCCGAATCCGGAGACTTGTCTTGGCCAATCATGACATCCACGAAGGGCGCTCCGAATCCGGAGACTTATTCGGCCCTAAGGTGTCGTGCACCAAAGGGGGCTCCGAATCCGGAGACTTATTTGGCCCTAAGGTGTCGTGCACCAAAGGGGGCTCCAAATCCGGAGACTTATCTTGGCCAATCGTGACATCCACGAAGGGCGCTCCGAATCCGGAGACTTATTCGACCCTAAGGTATCGTGCACCAAAGGGGACTCCGAATCTGGAGACTTGTTTTGGCCAATCGTGACATCCACGAAGGGCGCTCCGAATCCAGAGACTTATTCGGCCCTAAGGTGTCGTGCACCAAAAGGGGCTCCGAATTCGGAGACTTGTTTTGGCCAATCATGACATCCACGAAGGGCGCTCTGAATCCGGAGACTTGTTTTGGCCTTAAATGTTGAGCTCAGACATGTAAAAACACGAAATCTTGCATTACAACGACATGTGTACAAGTATCAAGCCCACAGGTCGGGTCATTAATAAAATTTACGTAGATGTGTTGAATTCCACGGCCGTGGCAGGCTTCTTCCTGACATGTCTGAGAGCCGATATGCTCCTATGCCTGCAACGAAATCTATCTGATAGGGCCGCCCGATTCGGACCAAGCTTTATCGGTAGGCCTCCCATTACCGGCAAGACTTCTTTAGGACTAGTTCTCCTGGATTGTAGCGGCGCAACTGAACTCGCCGATTGTATGACTTAGCGAGCTGCTGCTGATAGCGTGCCATGGATGCTAAGGCGCGGTCTCTTCGCTCTTCAATCAGAACCAGGTCCAGGGCGAGCATCATGTCATTTCGGCCTATGTCAAAGGCTTGCGATCTCAAAGTTGGTAAGCCGATCTCTAGGGGTAAGATTGCCTGGGTTCCGAAGCATAAGGCAAACGGCGTTTCTCCGGTAGATCGTCTTGGCGTTGTACGATGGGCCCACAAAGACACTCGCAACCCTTCAACCCATCTGCCTTTGGCATTTTCTAGCCTCTTTTTGATACCAACCAAGATGGATTTGTTTGAAGCTTCGGCTTGACCGTTACTTTGGGGTAGGTCAAGAGAGAAGTAAGGCTCAATACCATATTTGCTGCACAATTCTCGGTATACGCCACAATCGAACTGGGTACCATTGTCCAAGATCAATGCTCTTGGAATGCCGAATCGTGTAATGATGTTCCTCTACACAAAGCGCTGAATGTCGGAATCTCATATATGGGTTAGAGCCTCCGCTTCGACCCACTTTGTGAAGTAATCTGTTGCTACGATTAGAAATCGCTTGTTCCCTGGGGCCCTCGGCAACGGTCCTACGATATCAAGTCCCCACTGAGCAAACGGCCACGGGCTTGTGATAGAATTCAAAGCTTCTGCCGGCTGATGAGTTAGTGGGGAGAATTTTTGGCATTATTCGCATTTCTTGACATAATTTTCTGCGTCGACTCTCATCGTCGGCCAATAATATCCCTGTGTTATCGCCCGATGGGCCAGGGAGCGTCCCCCCGAATGGGCACCACAGCTGCCTTCGTGTATCTCAATAAGCAGCTCCTCTACTCTGTCCGGGTGCACGCATTCCAAGTATGGACCTGAGAGGGACTTTTTGTAAAGCCCTCCTTGTGGATCTAAGTAGTACCGCAGGGCCTTGTTTCGCAGTTTGTGTGCTTCTTTTTTGTCCTCTGGGAGTTTCTCAAAAGAAAGGAATCCATCACAGTATAATTGCCAAATGTCCCCAACATAAATTCTCCAATCTGGCTTTGACCAAACTTCGGTCTTTAGCCGGACATCATCAGGCTTAAGGTCGGCAAGCCCTCCTGTGAATTCGGCAACAAAGTCGGCAAGCACCTGTCCCTTGATTGCAGTTTTGGGTAAAAACTGAATGTCGTATTGGCCGAGTTCGAGCGCCCACTTCGAAACACGCCCTGATGCTTCTGCATTCCGTAGTACTGATCGAAGGGGATAGTCTGTTAGCACCCTAACGCTGTGTCCTTGGAAGTAATGCATCAGTTTTCTTGCTGCCATGACCAAGGCTAGGACGAGTTTTTCCAGCGGTAGGTAGCGTGTTTCGGCGTCCACCATTGCCTTGCTCACATAATACACTGGCTGCTGCTGCCCTTCCTCCTCTTTTAGTAATGTCTGGCTTGAGACTGCCAGATATAGAATGAGGGGGTCACCGGCGGCGGGTGTTGTTAGAAGAGGTACTGTCCGGAGGTAGGTCTTGAGCCCGTTAAAAGCTGCTTCACATTCGGCGGACCATTCGAAAGCTCTGCCCTGACGTAGTGTCTGAAAGAATTGTCTACAGCGGTCTGTAGATCGGCTGATGAACCTATTGAGTGCAGCAGCCATTCCCATTAACTTTTGGACTTCTTTCATCGAGCGGGGAGCTCGGCCCAAAATTGCGTGGACTTGCCTCGGGTTGGCTTCGATTCCTCGGTGGTTGACGATATAACCCAGGAATTTGCCGGAGCCGATCCCGAATGCGCATTTGGAAGCGTTTAGCTTCATTCTGTATTGGCGTAGGGTGTTGAATGTCTTTTCCAGGTCGGCTATATGGTTTTGTTCTTCTTTGGACTTCACCACCATGTCGTCGATGTATACTTCCATAGTGTGTCCGAGCTGTTCCTTGAACATCGTGGTGACCAGTCTTTGGTAAGTTGCCCCTGCATTCTTCAGTCCAAAAGGCATAACTTTGTAGCAGTAGGTTCCTCTTGGAGTGAGGAATGCAGTTTTGTCCTGATCATCCGGATTCATGGCGATCTGATGGTAGCCCCTGTAGGCATCAAGGAAACTCATGCGCCGGTGGCGTGCCGTCGCATCGACGAGTTGGTCAATTCTCGGTAAGGGGAAGCAGTCTTTGGGGCAAGCTTTGTTCAGATCCGTGAAATCGACGCACACTCGCCAAGTTCCGTTTTTCTTTTTCACCACCACTGTGTTGGAGAGCCACGTGGGGTAGGTGACTTCTCTAATTGCCCCGGCGTCAAGCAATTTGTCAACTTCTTCTACAACGGCGGCGGTGTGTTCTGCGGAGGATCGCTGGCCTTTCTGAATGATCGGCTTGCCCCGGGGGTCGACATTTAGATGGTGCTGTGAGACTGACGGGTCTATTCCCAGCATCTCGTATGGAGGCCACGCAAAGACGTCGAGGTTGCCGAGTAAGAAAGTGATTAGCTGCTGTCTGTCAACCTGGCTCAGAGAGGCGCCGATCATAAAAAACTTTTCCGGGCTTCCATCAATGTCAACCCGGTCTAAACCTTCCGTGGCCTTTTCATTTGGTTGACGCCCGACGTCATCCAGGATCTCTCGACTGGGCACTTCAATGGAGTTTACCTGCAGTTCCTTCGGCGTCTTGGCGGCGAGGAGGTAACATGCTTGTGCTGACTGTTGAGAGCCACGGATCTGCTCAACGCCGTGTTCCGTTGGGAAACGTAGCAGCTGGTGGTAGGTGCTTGGGACGGCCTGCAGAGTATGCAACCATGACCGCCCCATGATGAGATTGTACGGCGACGGCAGCCTGACAACCAAGAATTCCACATCCACCGTTCTGGAGCCAGCTCGAACGGGTAGATTGATCTTTCCCAATGGGTATTCCGGGTTGGCGTTGAAGCCGAATAGTGGATAAGGAGCTGGAGTCAGATCCGAATCGTTGAACCCGAGTTTGATGAAGGTTTTATAGTACATAACCTCTGAAGTGCTTCCCTGGTCGATAAGGACGCGTTCGACGGTGAACCTGTTTACGCGTAGCGCAACAACCAGAGGATCTACGTGAGGGAGTGTTACGCCGCCAAATCGAGTCGTCGGCGATGCTTGGCGCTTTGAGCCGGGTCGCTTTGTTGGTGAGGCGATGTCAGGGCTTGGGGTGACTGGATTGCATGTCTGATCATATCGGCGGTCAGATATCATATGTACGGTGTCAAGCGGGATGCCTCTTGGGCAATGTATGTCCTTTGTCACCTCCTCAAGGTAATCGGTTAAGGCGCGGCGACCATCGACATTGTGCTGTTGGCCTCGAGATCATTGAGGACCTGCCCTTAGGAATCGCTCAGGAACCTTGAGGCTTGCCCGTTTGGACTTTGCTTTTTCTAAGGCCAGATCGCAGCGAAGGCGTTCGTTCTCAGCGATGACGTTGTCCAAACTCTGCAAGGTCTGTCTGGCTTGTTCTATGGTCGTTTGCATCGTCTCCTTCGTTGAAGTCGTTGGTGAGTTAGAGTTCGAGGCGCGTCGCTGCGTGGCGGTTTCCTTCCCGAGCGTATTTGCCAGAGTGAAGTCGTCTCTCTGTGCGGTCTCGTCGGTGGCTATCGGAGGATCTTCAGTCACGTCTTTCATGGATATATTTGAGTATTCCCACAGACGGCGCCAATTGTGGGGAAGTGGTTTGGAAATACTCTTCAGATCCTGGTAGACACCAATGATCCTCAGCTAGTCACCTGCAAAGATACAAATACTCCGGTCGGGGGTGCCGGAATTAGCACTCCGACGGACAAGTCAGTTTTTCTCCTCAAGAAAGCTTGTTGACTAAGTTTTTAGAAGTGATTCTTACATACCTTTACAAATCTGAAGCTCTTGTATTTATATCCATTCTCTGGGCCTCGGGGCCAGAGTCTACTTTTTATTTATTATTCTTTCATTTGTCCTGACATGCCCTCTCAAGTCTATTCGGCCTTAAGAACGTGTTCGGCGTCCCAGTTGAGCAGAATGGAGCCGTTCTGTTCCTGGCTCCTCGGGTATACCAGATTTCGTTCCTCTATTTATTCGGCTCCCACACAAGTGTTGACACTAAATTTCAGAATGCAATTCATCAGCAAGGGTCGACACCAAGAATGATAAGGATCGACACCAAGAACACCAGGAACTCAACTCAAAGAAGAGAAAAGAGCAAAAGGTCGACACCCAATTTGCAGGGGCTAACACCCGTAAAATCTGGATTTCAAAAATCTAGCTGCCAAATCAGATATGGACTGACACAGCCCTTTTCTCAGCCACTTTTTCAGATTTATGTGCAGAATATGTCATCTTTTCTTACCCCTGAGCAGATCTTCTGGCACCATATCTTCTCCAAGAAGTTGACTTATGAGGTTGAGCATTAAATAAAAGCTTGTGTATTTAATAAACTTTCTCTTCCCAAGACCTACCTACAGTCTGTATTCACCATACTCTGATCAAACACAACTGGAAGATATCCTCCATGATTTGGTCCAACAGCTAGAAGATTCAAATCTCCTCTCTACAACAACTAGAAGCCATTAATACTATAAAGATGAAGCTCTCCTTATTCGATCAATACACTTCTTTAATACAAGAAACCCAGAGCATTCAAAAGCATTTAATATACTCAATTATACTTCCACTTTCATATTTGAGCGAGTCTTAAATTACCTATGAGCTTGCACTTTCATATCCATCTTTTGAGAGAGAAAAATTTGTAAAAGAGAACAGTTGTACCTCTCATTCTTATTCCTATTTTCTGAATGAAACAATTGTTAAGTGAGGCATTTTAGTTGCAAGGTTCTCAACAGATTGAAGTAAGTCGTTTGTAAAAAATCCACAAGCTACGCGAAACTTGGTAGTGCATTGATTCATAGTGAAGAAATTCTCAAGAAGATACCTTGAGAAATGGACGTAGGCTGGTGAACCGAACCACTATAAATCTTTGTGTTTGAGCTCTTCTTTCCATCTCCTCTTTTTTCTGTGTTTTAAATACCTGCTGTATTTACTCACTTAGTTATTAAAAATTTATTTTCTGTACAAATTTTTTATGTAACCAAATTCACCACCCTCTTAGGTTGTTTTCCTGTGTAACAATTGGTATCAAAGTCTCGTCTCTAGTATTGTGACTTAACCATCTTAGAGTAATCTATGGCAACCCCTAGCTCCACACTCTTCCTGAAGGTCAAGCCTCAAACAGATCACCCTTCTTCAAGGGCACAAATTTTAACTATTAGAAAACCCGTATGATCATGCATATCCAATCTATCAATTATAAGGTTTGGAAAATCATCTATGATGGCTCCAAAGTCCCCACCAAAACCATGGATGGTCTGTTAGTTCCCAAACTTGAGAATAAATGGACTAGTGCCGATCATAAAGATATTTAAGTCAACGCCAAAGTTGTTAATATGTTGTATTGTGCACTTGATACTACTGAGTTCAACAAAATATGCATTTGTACAACAGCGAAAGAAATTTGGGATAAGCTTATTGTAACTCATGAGGGAACTACTCAAGTCAAAGAATCTAGAGTTAGTTTGCTTGTTCACAACACTGAGCTCTTTAAGATGAAACCTAATGAGAACATATCCCAAATGTTCACCCGCTTTACAAATATTATAAACAGTCTTAAATCTCTTGGAAAGACTTATACTAATGCAGAAATTGTCAGAAAAGTCCTCAGATCATTGCCAAAAAGCTAGGAGAACAAGGTCATCGCAGTGATAGAAACAAGGGTCTTATCAACATTAAGCCTTGATGAGTTAATGGGATCTCTCCTAATCCATGAGCTCATTATGAAAGAAGGAAAAGAAGAAGAAGACAAGAACAAGAAGAAAAGGATAACCTTCAAGTCTACATCGAAAGTTCAAGAGGAAGAAAAAGATGCTTCAAAGGAAGATGAAGAAATGGCATTCATTACAAAGAGGTTCAAAAGGTTTGTGAAAAAAACAAGGTGTAATGAAGTTCTTTAGAAAACACTTCGACAAAGATTTTCAAAAAGGTGAAAATCACAAAAAATATGAAATTACTTACTATGAGAGCAACAAACTAGGACACTACAAATCAGAATGTTCGGAGCTCAAGAAACAATTTAAGAAGGACAATAAGGAAGCCATGATTGTAGCATGGGGAGAAGACAGTGATGACAGCGACTCAGAGGCTAATATTAGCAAAAATGAAGTCGCAAATCTGTGTTTGATGGCACTTGAAGATGAAAATGAGATAAATGATGACTCATTTACCTTTGATGAATTACAAACTGCTTTTGATGAATTGCATGCTGAATTTAAAAAATTAAGTATAAAAAGTAGTTGTCAAAAGAAAATGATCTCAAGTTTATCTCAAGAAAAGGAATCCTTGACTTCTAAAATTGGTACTTTAGAAAATAAAGTCTTGAACATGGAAAAGGAAAAAGAATTTTCACCTGAAAAGGATTCTTTCATTTTTGAAAAGAAAGTAGATGATTTGGAAAAAGAAAATGAAATTTGAAAATTGAGAAAATTATCTTAAATTATAACATAGAAGATTTAAAAAATGTTCTCTCGAAATTTACTCAAGGTAAAAATACATTAGATAAAATTCTCAAAAGTCAAACTCAAACCCATGAAAGAATGGGAATTTGATATAAACCTTTTTCAAAAGTAAAAAATTCCAAAAAGATATTTGTTTATGCATCATCAAATCATTCTCATCTCACATGTCATTATTATGGTAGAAAAGGTCACATCTCTCATTCATGTCCTGTTAAGAGAAAGTCAATTGTTAGAATGAAAAATGGGTAGGTTCCCAAAAACACTCCAAATCCTGACTCTTATGGACCCAAGAAAGAATGGATACCAAAAGGCTAACAAAAATCTGATTTTTGCAGGTATGCTTTAGGTCCAAATCCAACAACAACCGGTGGTATCTCGACAGTGCGTACTCAAGGCACATGACCAGCAATAGAGTAATGTTCTCAACCCTTAAATCAAAAGAAAGAGGTCACGTAACCTTCAGAGATAATAGTAAGGAAAAGATCATCGGTGAAGGTAACATTGGTAAAACTTCTTCACCCATTATCGAAAATGTGTTGCATGTTGAAGGATTGAAACATAACTTGCTTAGTATTAGTCAAATGTGTGATAAAGGCAATCATGTCACTTTTGAAAAATCCCACTGCACCATTAAAAATGCTGCTGATAACAAAGTACTTTTTTATTGGTCATAGGCATGAAAATGTGTATGTATTTGATTTGCATAGTGTATCTCCTAATCATGATGGTAAGTGTTTATCTACTATAAATAAATCTAGCTGGCTATGACATAGAAGGCTAAGACATGCTCATATGGACTTGCTTTCAAAACTTTCAAAATTTGACTTGGTTGTTGGTTTACCAAAAATTGATTTTGAAAAAGATAGACTTTGTGATGCTTGTCAATAAGGAAAACAAACAAAAGTTTCTTTCAAATCCAAAAATATTATTTCCACTTCTAGGTCTCTTCAATTGTTTCATATTGACTTGTTTGGACCTTCTAGAACTTTAAGTCTTGGTGATAAATCTTATTGTCTTGTTTGTGTGGATGACTATACTAAATTTACTTGGGTGATTTTCTTGGCACACAAAAATGATACCTTCTCTGCATTTTTAGCCCTTTGTAAACATATTCGAAATATGATTGGTCTTATTATTTGTAGCATTAGAAGTGACCATAGTAGAAATTTTGACAATGATGAGTTTCATTCTATTTTGTAATAAGTATGGTATTGATCATAATTTTTCTGCTCCTTGAACTCCTCAACAAAATAGTGTGATAGGAAAAAAATAGAGTTCTTGAGGAAATGGCTCGTACTATGCTTTGTGAAAATGATTTACCCAAATATTTTTGGACGGAAGCTGTCAATACAGCTTGTTATGTTATTAATCATGCCATGATTAAACATATACTTAAGAAAACACCATATGAATTGTGGAAGGGTAGAAAACCCAACACTGGTCATTTGCGTGCATTTGGTTGTAAATGTTTTGTACTAAATAACAATAAAGAAAATCTTGGGAAGTTTGATGCAAAATCTTATGAAGCCATGTTTCTTGGCTATACAAACTCTAGTAAAGCTTATCGTGTCTTCAATAAAAAGAACTTTACTCGTTGAAGAATCTATACACATTGCTTTTGATGAATCTAACTCCTTTGCTTCCAAGAATATTGTTAGTGATGATGTTGTAGATTCTAATCCAAGAATTGAAGGCATTTACTTAATGGAAAATGATGAACTTCATTTTTCGGAACCCAATGTTGAAGTCTCTATGGAAGATCTTCAAAAAGAGTATACCCATCCAGTGAAGGAAAACCATCTACCCAAAGAATGGAAATATACTCATGGACATCCCAACGATCTCATTATAGGAGATGCCACACAAGGTGTAAGAACTCATTCTTCTATTCATAATGTTAGTGGCAATTTAGCTTTTGTTTCCCAAATTGAGCCAAAAACTTTTTTTGAGGCTGAACATGATGAAAACTGGATTTCTGCTATGCAAGAAGAGTTAAATTAGTTTAAAAGAAATGAAGTTTAGTTTTTGACTCCTCGTCCTATGGATCATCTGTTATTGGAACAAAATGGGTTTTTCGAAACAAAATGGATGAATCGGTTGTTGTTATTTGGAACAAAGCTAGACTTGTAGCCCAAGGTTATAACCAAGAAGAGGGCATTGATTTTGATGAAACTTTTGCATCCGTTGCTCGTCTTGAAGCCATCCACATGTTGCTTGCTTTTGCTTGTTTTAGAGATTTTAAACTTTACCAAATGGATATGAAAAGTGCTTTTCTAAATAGGTACATTTCGAAGGAAGTATATGTTGAACAACCTCCCGGTTTTGAAAATCACAAACACCCGAACCATGTCTATAAACTTTCAAAAGCTTTGTATGGTTTGAAACAAGCCCTTAGAGCTTGGTATGAATGCTAAAGTAATTTTCTTATTGAAAAAGGTTTTTCTCATGAGAAAATTGATACCACTCTTTTTATAAAAGCCAAAAATGATGATATGCTTATCGTTCAAATTTACATAGATGATATCATATTTAGTGCTACTAATGAATCTTTGTGCGAGGAATTTGCTAAGGATATACAGGGCGAATTTGAAATGAGTATAATGGGAGAGTTGACATACTTTCTCGGATTACAAATAAAACAAACCCAAGATAGAATTCATATATCTCAAGCAAAATACATCAAAGACCTCCTCAAAAGGTTTGAAATGGACTTATCCAAACTTGCAGCAACTCCCATGAGCATATCGATTAAAATCGACAAAGATGAGCAAGGTAAATCGGTTAACAAAAAGAAATATCGAGGTATGATTGGTTCCTTACTCTATTTAACAACTAACAGAACCAATATCATGTTTAGCGTGTGTATATGTGCACGTTTTCAATCAGTTCCAAAAGAATCACACATCACTGCGGTAAAACACATTTTTAGATATCTTGTTCGTACTCCACTTTTGGGTCTTTGGCACCCTAAAACAAATGTTTTTTACCTTTATGGTTACTTGGATGCATACTTTGCAGGATGTACACTTGATCGAAAAAGCAATAGTGGCACTTGTCATTTTCTTGGAAATTCACTCACTTCATGGTTTTGTAAAAAAAATAAAATTTTGTTGCTTTATCAACCGCTAAAGCGGAATATATTGCTACCGCTAGTTGTTGTGCTCAAATGCTTTGGATGAAACAACAACTTCTTGATGTTGGACTTCACTTTGATCACATTCCTATTAAATGCAATATGTAGACACCCCATTTTTCACCGACCTTAAGACTCAGACGTCACCGATTGAGCGCTCAGTGATGTTGCACATTGTGCTCGTTCAGAAGTCTCAGAGTCGCGGCCGTGTGCCCTGCCTCCGGACTTCCGAACTCTCTTCTGTGCTTTGCCTCGGTTTGCGAACCGGACTCGATTTTCTCTGTTTTCTTTCCTGAGGGAAGGGAGAGGCCCCGTAGACCATCTCTCAATGGCCGTGGGCTACATTTCGTGGCCGTAGGCCATTTTGCCCATTTTGGAGCCCGGTTCCCGGTTTTCGGAGTCGTCAGGCCGTGTGCCTCGGTTCGGGACCACCCAACCATCTCCGATTCCTCCGGTTTTTGGCATGCATCTCATTTACTCCCTTTCGAAGGACACTGGGGTCTTAGATACCCACTTCGTGGCCAAACACCACTTTCGGTGCTTAACGGTTTTGGGATCCCGAACTGCGTGTTTTGGTCCCCGAGCATTCGGTTTGCATCGGGTTTTGTTCATTTTTGCAGTACCTGTTTTATCACCAGAAGATCACTTTGGAGGGTGGGAGGCCAGCAATTGTCTCGGAACCAGTTATGCTCCTCCTGGCGCCTGCTTTTCACTTCCTGCTAATGTTGAACACCCTAGGGCCATTTTCTTCGAGCCAAAACCACATATTTGTGTTGTACACACATGGGAGGACCCTAAAAACACATGGCCGACCAGTAATTCTCATTGACCCTTTTGAACCCCTTCTAATAGTGGCATGTTGTCTCTCTTGTTTCAGAGTTGCCAATTTCCAACTACAGGGTCTTGTTGTACACACATGGGAGGACCCTAAAAACACATGGCCGGCCAGTAATTCTCATTGACCCTTTTGACCCCTAGCCGGCCGGCCATAGGGGGTGGCCGACCGGCCACCTCCAGCAAAAGTAGATGGCCGGCCATGCTCCTTGGGAGGTGTGCATGGCAGCTGTATAGCTTTATCCCCCAAAATATCTGATTTCGGGGGATATTTTTGTAAGCAAGGGAATTTAATCCCTTAAGGCCTACACTTTTGGACACTTTTGACACACCATCCTTGCATGCATACATCTCTCTCTCTCTCCCTCAAGAGTTAGAACACTTGCCTCAAGCCTAAAAACACATATCCATCTCCATCTCTTTGATTCTTCTCAAGTTTGGTGCCATTTCTTCATCATCATCAAGCACCACCACCACCACTCCATTTCCAGCAGCAAGGAGAGGTTCTCAGAGGCTTAGAAGCAACATTCCTCAAGCCAAGGGGTAGAAAAGAAAAGGTCTACAAGGGTAAGTCTCCATCTCCCTCTTTTGTAGCATTTTCTTGCTTCTTTTCTTAAGCCTATTTTCTCACTTTTTTAGGCTCCGACCCTAACTGAAATGGTCCTTCTTTTGAGCTATTCTTCATGTTTGTTCAAGGGCTCAACCCTGTTTGAGCCCTCTATTTGGCACTTGCTTCAATATCATCTTATATGCCATTTTTTTGCATGAAATTTCTAGCCTATGAGTGATCTTTTTCCGAGCATAATGTAAACTGTAAGTGGGCCTATTTTGAGCCCCTATTCAACATTGAAGAATGGCTCAACCCTGTTTGGGCCCCCTATCTTGTACTTGCTTCACAATCTCTCATATTTACCGTAAATTTGCATGATTTGTTTGGCCTACATGTAGTCTGTTTCGGAGCATGTCATGAACTGTGAGTAGGCTTATCTTGTGTCCCTCTACAACATTGTAGAAGGGATCAACCTTGTTGGGGGTCTCCATGTTATACTTGTCATTATACCCCTCTTTGACCCCCATTTTTGCATGCTTTTTTAAGTTTATCTAGCTTCTGTCTTCGGCCATCGTCAGAGCTGGAAGGAGTCATATTTTGATCTTCTTGACATATTTCATTAAGGGTCTTTTCTGGTTTGATGAATGTTTGGGGTACCTCATGTTATAGCCTTATGTATCCTAGTTCTTGCATGACATTTTTAGCATGTTTTCATACTGAGTTGGGGGATGTCATCTACTGTAAATGTTCATATTTTTAGTCCCTCATTAGTGTTGTAGAAGGGTATTTTTCCCTTTGGGCATCGCATGTATCATTTGCTTCAATACCCCTCTTGCGGGGCCATTTTTGCATTCTTGCTTAATCCTATGTGTGCTTGCTGTTTAGCCCTTTTTATGACTGAAAAATGCTTGTCTTGGGGTTGTCTTGCTACTGTATTTTCATTCCATGTCCATATTGTGCATGCATTGCATAGCTATAGGCCATTTCGGGCGCTTAATATCGCATTTCGGGATCATTCCATGCTTCGGGTGCACTTTGGCCATGTTTCGGGACTGTTTTCCCCCACATTTCAGTGCTGAAATTCTATTTGCATGTTTACATATCATATTTCATGCCATTTCATGCTTTAGTACCATTGTCTCGGTTTGCGTGCCTGTGTGCACGCATTTCAAGGCATCTCATTTTTCATCTCACGGCCTCTTACGTGAATGTGGCTGAGGCTCTCTCATGTTAGTATAAGTCCAATTTGCATTTGGAGCGCCATTTCACGCTTTAGTACCATTGCCTCGGTTTGCGTGCCCGTGTGCACGCATTTCGAGGCACCTCATTTTCATCTCTCGGCCTCTTATGTGAGTGTGGCTGAGGCTCACTCATGTTAGTGTAAGTCCATTTTGCATTCTGTATGCCATTTTAGTCTCATTGCATCGTGTATGCCATTGCCTCGGTTTGCGTGCCCGTGTGCACGCATTTCGAGGCATCTCATTTTTCATCTCTCGGCCTCTTATGTGAGTGTGGCTGAGGCTCTCTCATGTTAGTGTAAGCCCATATGGTATTGTTTATGTCATTTTAGCGTCATTGCATTCCGTATGCCATTGTCTCGATTTGCGTGCCCGTGTGCACGCATTTCGAGGCACTTCACTTTTATCCGACGGCCTCTTATGTGAGTGTGGCTGAGGTCCACTCATGTTAGTGTAAGTCCAATTGCATTGCGTATGCCATTTTATGCCTTAGGATTATTTTCTCGGTTTGCGTACCCGTGTGCACGCATTCCGAGACATCTCATTCCATAGCATTATGTATGTTAGGATTGTATCTTAGTGGCATTTCATACATATCATGCATATTGCATCGTGTTCGGGATAGGAGTTAGCCGGGCACGGAACGAGCGAGACGCGTTCCGCACTCAGTGAAAACGGGTCTCAATTCCCAAGTCACCCGACACTCCGGATTACCCATGATGGAGTTAGGTTTTGTTGTAGCATTCATGTGCATTCATCCTATATTGAGTTGTGCAATCCGATTCTCGGCCATCATGCATCGAGATCGTGATTGGTGGCACGAGGATCGAGGCATGCATATATTTGTGAAATACATTGCTATGCCCTTTCGCTCTCTGTTGCGACAAAATGAAGGATCAAGAACTTTTTGAACATAGCACGCATTTCGAGAAACATTACAAACAGAGGCTAATTGGGGCATCCCAGTGGATTTCCGCGCCAAAGCAGCCCGGCATACATCATTCATCAATAGCAAGGCGTACAGCTTGTATGCCGATTCTGACTTTCTTAGTTAATCTGTTAATTAATTAGGAATTTGTATATTATTCGGACTGTAATATTCGGACTGTATTATTCTTTCATTCGGGACTGTATTATTTATTCGGACCCTCCGCGCGGGGGCATAATTGTAATAAGTGTGGGTGAGTGCGATGTATGTCTTCCAACCCCACGTCTTTCTTTCCTTTTATTTACCTGCTTACGATGGTTAGATATAGGGCATATTTCAATTAGCATACAGTATGACAGCATGTTTGCATCATTCATCTGTTTTGCACGCACCGAGCTCGGCGCATCATACAAACTGCATTTGTATTTCAATTCCAAATTGAACACGTGTTAGCTGTAGCATTTCATATGCCATGTTTAGGACAGCCGAGCCTGCTATAGTTTTCATCTTTGCATGTGTTGCATTAGACATTTCAGTATGCTTAGGTCCATGCATGGATTTCTAACAAGCTTCTGTTTTGGCTTGGAGTACTCGGTGAGTTTTATGCTTTAGCATCCTTGCATGCGTGTGAGTGTTGCCATGAATAGTATGCTTACCATGAGGCTATGTGCTTATATGATATAACTGCCTTGAATGCCTGTGGGTGGAGGTTGAGTTACTTGGATTGGACAATTCATCAAATGTTTGTTTTAAGCCCACTAGATGGTGGCAAAATCACGTTTTTCTAAGCCCACCCGAGGGTGGAAAATCCACGTCTTAGCCTACTTGCGAGTAGCACCATCAAACCATTTTTCAAATAAACAAACATGAAATGTTTTGTTCCAATTCAGGCGATTCAGTCTATACTTGTATGCTGTGCGCATCACATAGTAACCTAGGCTAATAACCGGAATAAGAACTCACAATGTTTTTAAAATAAGATATCATGGTTAGTAGAGGCCGGTCTTTGACCGTGGCGAGAATGCTCACGGTGACCTTCCCCAATCGTACCCAAGTTCCCGAGCCGAGGCAACTTTGGTGATAACGGACACGTGGCCTTTGGCACCGAGTCAGGGTTTCCTAAATTTCCCATTTAAAAATATTTAGGTGGCGACTCTGTATCTGGCGAAGCAGTCCATGTTTGGCACTTCTTTCAAAAAATCTGTTTTCTCAAAACGATTTGCCGGATTTGGACTCTTTGGTTCAAGATTAAGAACCGTGACATTTGAGTTCTTCGAACTGTAGTGACCCAATATCGAACCAGAACGGGGGGGACTCGCACTCCCTTTCCCCGGGATGCGTTCGGGGACGTCTACACAATAACACTAGTGCCATTAATCTTTCAAAAAATTCTATACAGCACTCACGCACTAAACACGTTGAAATAAGACATCACTTTCTACGAGATCATGTTCTTAAAGTTGACATCAAACTCAAATTTGTGCCAACAAGCCAACAATTGGTTGATATTTTTACCAAGCCTCTCAATGAGGAACAATTCTATTTTATATGGACTGAGCTTGGTATGTTAAATATTCCTATGTGTTGTTAAACTATGTGTTATTATGCTTCATTGAGAAATTTGATGTGAAAAACAATAGTTTTTGCTCTTCAAGACCCTTAAGGGTCGACCCCCTACTCTATAGGGTCGACACCTTGTGAACCAACCTTGTGCTTTTTGTTGTTAAGGGTCGACACCCTTCTTCACTGGTGTCGACACCAGTTGGTTTTTGGTTCACTACTTTTTAGGGTCAATACCTCTCTTCAAAGGTGTAGAAACCTGTTGTGTTTGAGGACACTGCTTCTTAGTGTCGACCCCCCCTTCATCTTAGGGTCGACACCTGCTTATGGGTAAGGTTTTTTCCGCGCGGTCCTTTTAACTTTAAAGGGTCGACCCCTCTTTTCCCAAGGGTTGACACCTTCTCAAGGGTATTTATATACCCCGCGACCCTTCCATTTCTTGCAACACCAAAAAAATTCCTATCCCTAGCCCCTTTTTTTATTCTGGTGACCCTCACTGTAGATCCACATTTCGATCTTCTTCCATCTCTCTCATAACCTTTCTTCATTCTCTCTATGGATCCTTAAGCCCCTCCTCCTGTTCCAACACGTAAGCGACTACGCACCTCCTCCTCTTCCACTGTCGTCGCTGTTTCTCCTCATGTGCTTCAGTTTAAGAACCCTAAGTGCAGATCTGCTTTCAACAAGGACTTCAATCTACGAAAGGTACTCTTTGGTCGCGCAATAGACATCCCATTCTTTGAAAAACATTCCTTTCCCATCAAAAGTTGGTTTGAAAATCAAAAATGGTTATCACTTTTAAAACTTGACTGTGATGTTTACCCTACTCTCATCAAAGAGTTTTTTGCAAATCTCTCATATGATGAGAAAACTTCTCTTCATACCCTTGACTATTTTGTAAAGGGTGTTCCTTTCACTTTGACATCCTATGTCATTAACTCCATTCTAAAAACCTCTAATGATGGACACAGCAACTCCATAGGTCACTCTTAAACCACCCCAATACTCTCATCTTATTGGTCTTAGACTTCTCACAAATAACCCCGATTTAACTCATCATATCACTGTCTCTGGGAAAGAACTTTCCCTTGAAATGAGATTATTACATCACATCATCACACACAACATTATTCCTCGCTCCAGCCGCTTTGATGCTGTCACTTATGGTCACACTTATCTCATCTAGGCCCTATCCACTGATTTTCTCACTGATTTCAATTTTTGGTAGTTCACTGTATCATCAATGCTCATAAACAAAATAATAAAACCCTTCCCAATGGAATGATTTTCACAAAGATTTTCAAGCCTTTCAAAATTGATCTTAAGGGAAAAGAAAAAGTCCCTAGAGACCCTTCTTCTTATGGGTTTGAAACACTGAGAAATATGGGGTGTTCTCTAATCAACAACACCGGGACCAAGACCAAGAAAACTAGTTCTTCCCCTAGTCTCTCTACCCCTAGCTCTTCCCTTCCCAGTCTTTCCACCCTTTCTTTCTCCACATCTGGTTCTTCTACTCCACTACCTCCTTCTGACCTCTCATCTCTCTCTCACAAATCGACCATCTTAACTTCATGGTTCAGGGTCCCTTGATGAATGGGATTGCTTCAATCAATTTGCAGCTTAACAATTTAAACCTCAATTCCCAATCCATCCCTGCCTCTAGCATTTTCTCATCCACCCACACTGTCCCTGTTTCATCCTCCTCTGCCTTAGAACAAAAGGTGGATGAGTTGGCCTCCTTGGTCCTACAACTTCTCTCACAAAAGACCGAGATGTAGCATGACATTGATCGATTGAAAATCTAACAAGCCCAAGTCATTGAAGCTGCCAAAGCTAGTGCGAAGAGCATGGTAATTGCAGTATACGGGATCAAGGATTCAAATGAAAAATTCCACCAAATCTTCCAACAACGATGGGATGATGATCTAGGTGAAGAAATCTGAAAATTCATGCTGTGGTTTGCCCAAGGCTGGCGCGAAGCTATACCACATTGGCCTCGAACTCCTCCTCCATTTTGCTGATACTCAAACCCCCTTTTTTTGTTGATGACAAAGAGGGAGAAGAAGTTTGAAGTTTAGATGTAGAACCACCTTACTTAATGTTTTTAGATGTTGTTTTGTTATATATTTTGCACAGTCAGTATCTCTCACAAGGGTAGAAAACTTTAGATGTAGAACCACCTTACTTAATGTTTTTAGATGTTGTTTTGTTATATATTTTGCATAAACAGTATCTCTCACAAGGGTAAAAAAAATAGATATATATGCATGTCTTGGTTAAAAACACTCTTTGGTAACGCAAGTTGGGAAGGTTATGTTTTGGACATTTAGATACATTATACATTATGACAATCTCTTTATATATGAATCTTGATGAATTCTTTTTGAATGATATGAAACATGTTAATAGTTAGTTGTGATTTGTTGTGAATGTTTCTTATACACACGCTCTTGGAAATTTATGGAATTTGTTTTAAAGAGTTTGTGATTTTATTCAATGAAAATAAACTGAAGAAATTAATTTTACTAATGAATGTTTCAGTGCATATTGATAGGGGGAGCTTGCTCTATATCAAGTTGTTTCATTGCCTTGATATATATATTTCTCATTACTTTTGTTTTGGCCTTGAAGCCCTTTTTATAGGGGTGAAACAGAACAAATCCCAGCAAGGCAGACAGAATAATTCTTGAGGAGCATCGAGAAATCATTGCATATTATTATTGTAATAAATTAGACAGCCCTTTTTTCATTTATTAGTCATTCGACTTTGTAATAATTATTTATTCAGACATTTGGACATTCGGACCCTCCTTCGCGAGGACAAATATGTAATAAGTTGTATGTCTTCCAACCCCCATTCTTTCTTCATTTTATTTCACCGCTTATGATGGTTAGGTTAGGAGTTTTCGATCTCATTTTTCAAATCCTTTATTTACAAAACTCCTTAAAAAAATAAATAAAACACTTCTTAATGTCTTTCTTTTTGAAACTCATATTTTGAAAACTTTAAATATTTGTCATCATTAAAAAGAAAAAGATTGTTAACCCCAAGGTTATTCAAATTTAAAGTCGTATTGATTTTGATTATTGACAAATATTTTGAACTTATTTTATTATTCAAAGTTTTCAAAATAATAGTATACAAATTGTGCTTCAATGGTTCTAGAAGTTATATGATTCAAGAGTGTTGTTTTTCAATGATTTTTGGCCCTTCAAAACATGAGATTAACACTTGGTTACAAAACTCTATCCATGCTTAAAACAAGTCCAAGGGTCGACACCAAGATAGCAAGAGTTGACACTAGAATGAAAATCACAATGCCTAAGTATTCTAGCTGCAAGGGTTGACACTAAATTTCATAATGCAATCTAGCAGCAAGGGTCGACACTAAATTTTAGTATGCAATCCATCAGCAAGGGTCGACACCAAGAACAACAAGGGTTAACACTCAAATTTAGTATGCAATCCAGCAGCAAGGGTCGACACCAAGAACAACAAGGGTCAACACTAAATTTCATAATGCAATCCAGCAGCAAGGGTCGACACCAAGAACACCTGGAACTCAGCTCAGAAAAGAGAAGAGAGCAAAGGATCGACACCTAATCTGCAAGGGTCGACACCCGTAAAATCTAGGTTTTAAAAATCCAGCTGCCCAATTAGACTTCGACTGACATAGTCCTTTTCTCAGCCACTTTTTCAGATTTATGTGCAGAATATGTCATCTTTTCTGACCCCTAAGCAGATCTTCTGATACCATATCTTCTCCAAAAAGTTGACTTATGAGGTTGAGCATTAAATAAAAGCTTGTGCATTTAATGAACCTTCTCTTCCCAATACCTGCCTACAGTCTGCATTTACCATACTCTGATCAAACACAGCTGGAAGATATCCTCTATGATTTTCTCAAACGGCTAGAAGATGAAATCTTCTCTCTCCAACAGCTAGAAGCCATTAATGCTATAAAGATGAAGCTCTCCTTGTTCGATCAATACACTTCTTTAATACAAGAAACCCAGAGCATTCAAGAGCATTTAATATACTCCATTATACTTCCACTTTCATATCTGAGTGAGTCTTAAATTACCTATGAGCTTACACTTTCATATCCATCTTTTGAGAGAGAAAAAATTGTAAAAGGGGACAGTTGTACCTCTCATTCTTATTCCTATTTTCTAAGTGAAACACTTGTTGAGTGAGGCATTTTTGTTGCGAGGTTCTCAATAGATTGAAGTTAGTCCTTTGTAAAAAATCCACAAGCTAGGTGAAGCTTGGTGTTCATTGATTCATAGTGCAGAAATTCTCAAGGAGATACCTTGAGAAGTGGACGTAGGGCGATGAGCCGAACCACTATAAATCTTTGTGTTTGAGTTCTTGTTTCCATCTCCTTTATTGTCTGTGTTTTAAATACCTACTACATTTACTCACTTAGTTATTTAAAATTTATTTTCTGTACAAATTTTTTATATAACCCAATTCACCCCCTCCATCTTGGGTTGCTTTCCTGTGTAACAAGGCATTTTACCAAACATAGTGTATGCATGAAGACACACAAAATATAGAGGAGTAAAGAGACAGATTTTAATTGAGGCAATATAAATGAGAAACAAATCACATAATATAAATAAGAAACATAATTTAACCCAAATGAGAAACAAATCACATAATATAATTGAGGCCATTTGATTACCCCCCTAAAAAATTACACTCTCATGTTGCATATGTTAGACACCCAACGAAAACCCAAATAAAAATTTTAAAGCATTTTGGAGACCCATTTTAGAAAAATATTTCAAAGACCTATGTGAGGCATTTTGCATAACATAGTGTATGCATACAAAGAGACACACATAAAACAAAAAAGGCCCAAAAAGAAAAATCCAAAAAAGAAAATGAATTGAAAAACCCTAGATATGCCTAGATAAGGGAGGAAAAATTTGAAGAGGATACCGATCTCCTTTTCGCTAGTTGCGTCGACGGATCTACCTTGCATTTGATCAAACAGTGCACTCGAATCTCAACAAAGTTACCATAGGTAAAACCAAGACAGGGGAGTGCGTATGAGAGAGAGAGAGAGAGAGAGACTGAAACAAAACCAAAGAGAAGGAGATTAAAATTTGAAATGAAGATAAGTGACAGATAGAGAATAACGTTTGTGAGAAAGAGATAGGGAGGTCTGTTTGGTACTCATGAGCAAGAATCCAAAGAGGTAGACAATGTTATGTATTTGCCCCTTAGATATTGATTAGGATTGATCAGAACCGTTGGTTCTAAATGTATCTCTAAGACAATTTCTTACTACATAAGCCAAATTCAAAAACCTTCTTACCATCTTATATAGATATATTAAATGCTAGACTTTTAAGAACTAGATAAATATGCAAATAATATTATGATTTCTTATGGCATGATTTCAAATAGTTTTTCATATTGTTTTGTTCACAACATTTGTGCTCTTGGTTATTTGTATATACATGTATATGTAGAATAAGAGAGAAAGAGAGAGTTGTAAGAAGAAATGGAGAGATAGAGGGAATCGCATACTCAAACCCTATCAATCGAGCTACTTCTTGCATTAATCTTCCAAACCGAGATCGAGATCTGTAAACCTTAACGTTCTCCGGCAGAATGCATAGAATGACGGCGGCGATGTACTGATGTATGACGAGAGAGAGGCGCATTTGGAGATCTCGACATCATCGGAGATCTGGCATCAACGAATTTGAGATATACGACGACATCGATCTGAGATAGACGGCAACACCAAAGAAGACATCGAAGACGTCAGAGACGAAGGTGGAAGCAGGAAGCTCAAGCGGCCGCCATGTTTTTTGAGGTGAAAAAGGTATGAAGGCAGTGATGAAACCTATCGGTGGGTGACAAAGAAGTGAAACGATGATCACCGCCAGTGGAGAGTGCTCGGAAGTTCTTCGCGCTTCCTCCAACGACGGCGACGGCGACAGCAACGGTCAATATCCGCTGTAGCAACCAGATCTAAAAGAGAGAGATAAAGAGATGGTTGCAGAAGCACTTGGAGTTCCATTAATGCCCAACATAAAAGTCTAGATTTGTACAGGTAGAGAGAAAATGAAACAGGTAGAGAGAAAATGAAACAGGTAGAGAGAGGCGTTGGTTTGTAAGGCATTTGACTAGGGTATGTCGAGCGAAGATTTTTTTCATAATTATGCAAACATTCTTGGTCAATTATGTAACAGGTTTTTTTGTAATTATGCAAACATTCTTGGTCAATTATGAAACATAAATCTTTTATTTTTTAACAAATTACAAATACATCTATAAAGTTTATTTAAAATATGAATCAGTCCTATAATACTAGAAATTACAACTACCGTTTATTATAAATTTTAATTTAACACAATACTCTTTTAAAAAATATAAAAAAAAAAAATCTGTTCTCCTATGCATGGGTAGTTTGTTCATTGCGCAAAAGCATGTCCTTATGGACAAAGAAAATTAACACATGGACATTTGGAGAAAGAAAATTTAATTTTGGATTTTTGGCCGAACACCCTAAAAAGAAGGCCAAAAAAAGCACTTCCCAAAACATAGTATTTTTTTACTTTTTACGAAAAGATGTGTAGAAAAGTAGAGAGGTGATATGACAGAAAAAAACAAATAGGAATACGAGTTCGTTTGGGAAGAACTTTTTAGCATGACTTTTTGGCTAATTTAGCTTGGCTAAATTAGCTCCGTTTGAGAAGAACTTTTTGACTTTTTTGACTCTTTGTTTTTTTTTTTTGAAAATAAAAAATAAAAAATAAAATAATTATGATTTAGATATGACATTTTGTCTTATTAATTTATTTAACCTATTTTGTCTTTTTATATTTTTTTAGTCCCAACCCAAACCACTTGCCAGCTATTCCATTTTGGGTTCCAACTTTTTAAAGCCAAAATTTAAATTTCAAAGCCTTAATTCCAACAATGCCCTTCTACTCTTATTTTTTTAATATATTTATAGCCCTTTCTACAATTCACGCTCCCAAAAAGAAGTACATGCAAGTTTTGAATACCACAAAATATTATAATTAAAATACTTTTAATCATAACTAAATAAATTACAATAAATTATAACCTAGTATCACTTAAGACAATCAAACTCTTTTACATTATAAATAACATTGCATAACACTTGCAACAATAAGTAAAATGATGAGTGTTTTTTAAACTTTGATTATTTTATTTTTAAGAGGATGAAAAACAAAATAAGAAATGAAATTGAAAGCATTGAAAATAAAATCAAATTGGTAGATATATAATATTTTCATGTATTAAACTTCAAACATAAAATATAGTAGAAGACTATATATCTACCGTATGTTTTGAGTGAGGCTAGATTCACTTAACATACCATCAAGCCCATAAAAGTTGTTCAATCTATTATTAAGGATAAGCCTCAATAATGGATTGAACAGCTTTAATGGGTTTAATGGTATGTCGAGTGAATCCAGCCTCACTCAGAACATAGGCCCATTCTTTGGAAGTCCTCTCTTTTCCCTTGTTTGTAGGTGCCATTATTACCATGTCTAGCATCAACCTCACATATTATGGCTTGCCTTTCTCTCTCTTTTGCTTCTTCTTCTTCTTCTTCTTTTTCTTCTTCTTCAATCACAACTTCTACTATAATTACCTTCCCTTTGTCTTTTGGAATAGCTTCTTTACATTTTCTCAGGATATAAATGCACTCGTCATCTCCAATCATGTAGAACCCACTACAGTTTGAAACATGCATATATATGGGTCAATTCTTCTAAGTGCACAAAACCGGACACAACTATCTCACATAAGGTGGGATCCACACTTAACCATAGTAATCGCATATGAGAGAGTTGTATCTAATTTTGTGATCCAATTATGTGCACTTGGAAATTTTATATGTAAATTAGACAAATAAGCATTAGAAAGATGTTAGAGCGTCTCCAACGCTGCATCTTTTCTTTCATCAAAATTTGATGAAACAAGTTTATGTTTCTCCAACATTTTCATCAAACCAATATCAAATTCATGATATATTAAAGTTTTCATCAAATTGAGGATGATTGTGTTTTTCTTCATTTTACTATTTATAGCCATTGGGGATGCAGGGCATACACCATCACCAAACGACCGATCGGATGTCCAGCCGTTTGTCCTCCCGGTCGACCACTTCCTTGCAAAATCTGTGAAAAAATTACACTAACCGATCGACCAGTCAGACATTCCCCGATCATCCTCCCAGTCGATCAATGGTTTGATGAAATTCCAAATTACTCCGTTAAAACACACAATATTAAATTAAATTTTTACTCAAATTTAATCTCAAAAAAAAAAAGTTAAACATTAGAGATACTCTTATACAAACAAATATATATATATACATATATACAAAATTTTTATATAGAATGAGGTGATTGGATTAGACCATGTCATTTTAAAACAAAATATCTATTAAAATAATATTTAATTAAAAAAAATCAAAGTTGGAAATAGCATTAAAATTGATGTGAAAATTGATAATTAAACTAACTTATGGTGGATGGCCTTGTGGTTGGGCACCACCAACCCCCCCCCCCCAAAAAAAATAAATAAATAAAACAAAACAAAACAAAACCTACGCCCCTTTCCTTAAAAATTCAATATAAAAAATTAAAATTTTAGAAATCAAAATTTAAGAATAAAATTATTTTTTAATGATCAAATATTTTTATTATGAAAAGTATCATTATTATATTTTTAGTAACAAAAATTAGGCATTAGCCATAAATTACTACCCTTTTGAGACCAAATTTTGTCTCAAAAAAAAATTATTTTGAGACTAATTTATTTTGTTCCTAAAAGTCTATTTATTAGTGACATTTTCAAAATTTTGTCATTAAAAACCTTATTTTTTATTTTTTAGGATAACTTTTAATGACTATCTTCATGACGATAGAAACTAATCCTTAAATATTTTTTGTGATAAAATTTTTACTTTTAAAAATCAAAATATTTAATTTTTAAAACTCTTGTAGTCACTTTCCAACGTAGTTCTTCTGAGACCAAGTTTGGCAACCTCAAAATAATCCATCTTTTTATCTTTTTTTCATCACATCATTTTTATACTTTTTTACTCTTTTCGTAAAAAGACAAAAAGTGTACTTATTTAGGCCATCCCAAACAAAGAAAAGTTTTTCACTTTCAATGGGTAGTATTAACTTTTTGACCTCAACTCTAGCTAGGGTGAATTTTCTCAAGCTTGGACATGCTTACCTTAAGGATTGCAGCATCAGCCTTGGGAACACTTTCAAACATGTCTCCCCCAACATTCTCATCGCCAACAAAGTCTGCTGCTTCAGACACCACATGAGGGAGGTCGAAATTTATGCCCCGAATCCAAGGACAAGCCTTGATCAACACACGGAGAGTAGTCCCATTCCCTCCGCCAACGTCCACCAACGAGTCCAACCCATCGAGCAAATTTGAACAATCATCAATCATTGCTGGCACCGACACCCTAGCATTGCAAGCCATAGCATCGTGGAAGAGCTTGCTATGGCTAAGGTTCGCGGCTGCAAAGCTCCATATAAATCCTCACCATGAGCTAATACCATGGCGCCAGCATCACTGGACTGCTCTCTAGCAACACGAACGAAGCCATGCTTTTTTCACAATTTTTCATGAGAAGGTGCAAAAGTGGCGTTTGGACATATCGTATGGAGCCTTGGCTTGTGTGGTCTATTTTAAATATTTGACAGTGGACTAAGAACCTCATGATGCGGTATAGGGCAGGTGGAGAGCATCCGAGGGTAGAGGATAGCTCGGAGAGTGTCATGGGTGCTTCGTGGTGTTCTAAGGCATCATCAGGTATACCAAGCTCAATTGCACATTTTACCACTGCCATGTCAACATACCCTGACACATACTTCCATATATCCACTCGGGCTTGAGCTTCTTCTTCCATCTCTCTCTCTCTCTCTCTCTCTCTCTCTCTCTCTCTCTCGCAAAAACACACACTTGAGGTGAAGTATATCTTAGCAATGGCGAAGCTTGAATTTATATAGGAGAGAAATCTATTAGAAACTGCGGACCTTGTTAGTGGGACTTTCAAATATTGTTTTGAGTGTAACATTTGAACTACCCAGAAAAGCTAACAAAATCTTCAGATTTTGTTGGAGATTCATGGTCACTGACAGTTTGAATATGACACTTTGTAAACATGCTTATCATCTTAATTAGAACTTTTCAACTATGCAAAGCATGTTTTTTTTTATCAGCAAAAAAATGAAACTTTATTGATGACATAACAAATGAAATGACGACAATAAAAAAGGGAGGTGCAAAGCAGCACAGCAAACTATCCCAATCCCAACTAAGTTGACACTAAGGAAAAGCTTGACCTTGAGCTGGCACAGCCACCAGGTTGGTGAGGAACCAACATCAAAATAGAAGAAAAGCAGAACAACCTCACTGCTATCCTACACTAGACCACCCAATGCTAACATATCAGTATACAACAGGAGCACATTGCACATTGCATCATATATAAAAAAGGGAGATCCAAAGCATGTTAATCACATGTTCTGCTTACAATCTTGGCTTATATATAATTGCCTCTTGTGTCCCCTGATTCCATACCAACAGTTGTTGCAAACAGTTATTAATGCACATATATATTGCTTAAGTTAGCTCTGCCAAACAAATCCACATATATATGTATATATATATGTGTGTGTATTTGCTCAAAGCTGCAGCTTTTCTTACCTCCAAATGTGTCATAGAGCAAGCAATAAAGAAAGTTTTTTTGTTTCTTCAATTTTACTCGACAATGATTCGATTCAATGAAGAATCTTATAATCAATCTTTGTGCTTGTTTCTTGTTGGTTTGTAACCCAGTTGATTCTGATTCTGAATGACAGAGCTGTTGTTACAGGGATGAGAACAGATTGAACAAAGTGAGCTGAGTTTGAGTTGGTTTTAATCCCACATAGGAAGTACGAGGAGAGAGTGAGGAGAGAAAAGTGGTATAAGGATGGGAGAGAGGAGCAAGAGTAATTAAATGACAATTGACATATTTTGACAATTTGGCCTTATAAATGAAAGTATCAAAACTACTTTGACAAAGTCGCAAATCATCCCACTTTTAAATTAAGGCCAAGTTTGGCATTTTTCAAAAAGTCAAAAAGTCACTATTTTATTTAAGTCACATCATCTTATTTAAGTCACATCACCTCTCTAACACATCAAATTCAACCCATATTTCATAAAAAGTCAAAAAGTGCACTTATTTAGTCTTCCCAAACTTGACCTAAGATTTTGAATCAGATTAGTAAAAAAGACATACAAATTCCCCAAATTGAAAGTCACACAACTAAATCGTAGATTCAGGCTTTTTTTGGGAACAGGCTAATTTAGTAACTTTTTGACTATTTAGTTAAAATATGAGTTAAAAAAAACTACTATATTTGGGGTGATTTTTTGACTTTTTACGAAAAGATGTGCAAAAAGTAGAGAAAAGAGAATTTTTGACTTTTTAAAATAAGTTATTGACTTTTTGGTAATTTAAGAACTTTTAACTTTTTAACGAAAAAGTTTGGTTGCGAAACAGACCTCAATCTATCATGCTTTATAATTTAGGTGGACACTCCCTACCATTGGGCCTCATTGGATAATGAAAATTTTCTAGGCTATATTGCAGGGTACCCTACAAAAATTGGGTATGCTGCATTAAGCACATTATATTATTATTATTTAGTAAAAGGCGTCACAAAAATTGATTATAAACTCTTTCATATAACAATAAGGTTAGCACATGAATATAAATGATCAATTAATAATAATAAAAAAAGAGATAGAAAGATGATTTACAATCATCTAATTTAGCAAGAGAAAAAAAAAATCCATTTGAAAGTGAAGTGGGTCCATTTGTAGATAAAATTTCTATGGTGGAGGTATCTTATGCCACCACAGTTTCATTCCAAATCATAGCTTTGATGTGCATGAAAATAACACGTTGTCAATCCAAATCAAAGCTAATGAATGTCTCAACTTTTCTTGTATATCTTGTTTCCAAACACCATACTTAAATTATTATTATTATTTTATTCAAAGCACCATTCACTTTAACATATAAGAGTCTTAAAAATTAAATATTTTAATATCTAAAAGTAAAAATTTTGTTACAAAAAATATTTAGGGATCAATCTTCATCGTCATGAGAAGAATCACTAAAAGGTCATCCCAAGAAGTCCAAAACAAGGTTTTTAGTGACCAAATTTTAAAAATGTTACTAATAAATATTTTTAAAATATCACTAATAAATAGACTTTTAGGGATAAAATAATTTGATCTCAAAATAGTTTATTTTTTTAGACAAAAAATTTGGTCCTAAAAGAATAATAATTCATCATTAATATCTAATTTTTGTTACTAAAAATATAATAACGACACTTTTCACAATAAAATTATTTGATTCCTAAAATATAATTTTGTACCTAAATTTTGATTTTTTAAATATTAATTTTTGGTAGTGATTGTTTCATTAGTAGAAGGCAAATCTTTCACAAGATTTTGAATCCAAAAAAAATCTTTGACAAGATTGACTGGTCCCACGTTATCATGCTCATGAACTTGCAGCATATATGAGTCACTTTCCTATAGTAATTTCATGTAGAATTACAAACAAAAAAGTATATGTGGACTACCGGCTAAATCACTAGTGAGTGTAATAATTCAATAAAGTGCTGTCAACTCTTGAATTTATTTTCTTTCTGGCAATTTTGTTTGGAAATAAGATCCCTCCAATAATTCACAATCAATAAAACGACTATAGAATGAAGTAGTAAAAGAATTCAAGATTAAATTCATAAGACAATATATAAAAGATGTAAAATCACGGATTATGTTTACAAAGTTACTATGATTTCACTAAAATCAATATGAAAAGAGTTATAAGAGTTCCTCACAAATTCTCTTCCTACAATATACTAACAATTTAGCATATTCTATGATTTTATTTTTTATTTTTTTTGGTTCGACATATCTCAGCAAAGTGAAAAAAGTTGTAATAAAAATATATGTACAAGCTGTAATAATTTTGTATAAATATATATATATATATATTTGCACACATTAAAAATCTTTTACATTGTAAATAACACTACATAACACTTGCAACAATAAGAAAGATGATGAATGTTTTTAATTTTTTTATTATTTTATTTTGGAAAACACAAAAAATAAAAATAAGAAACGAAACTGAAGAAATCGAAAACAAAATCAAAACCAAACTGCTTAGACATATAATATTTTCATGCATTAAAACTTTCAAACATAAAACACAACAGACAGCTATATATTTTTTAAAAATTAAGGAAAAGCCTCAATAATAGATAGCACAGTTTTGATTGGCTTGATAGTGTGTCGAGTGAAACCAGCCTCACTCAAAACATAGGCCCATTCCCTTGAAGTCCTCTCTTTCCCTTTATTTGTATGAGCCATCATAGCCATGTTCAACATCAACCTCACATATTCAAGCTTGTCTCTCTCATTTTCTTCCTCTTCTCCTTCTTTAACCACAGCTCCAACAATGATCACCTTTCCTTAGTCTCTTGGAATAGCGTCTCTTCATTTTCTTAGGATATGAATGCATTCATCATCTGCCCAATCATGCAGAATCCACTACAATGTGAGAACCCGAATATAAAAATTAAATAAATAATTAGATAATAATAATTTTACAAATCTCAAATATTTTGATGGTGAATCTTAAAGTGCAAATTACATATTTAGAAGGTCTTTTAATTAATTTTAAATCTGAAAATAAATTATGGTGAAAGTCTTTAGTTTGGAGGCAAAATTTATTATTAAAAAAAAAAAAAAAAGAGAAGAGGGTGTGACTTGAACTCTAGACCACAAAATGAATAAATAAGGCTCTTACCATTTGAGTTACATCTAACTTATATATATATATATATATATTGTATATTTATCCATTTATTTGACCCACAACTAATATAAAATAAAATATATACAAAACATACAAAACCCTAATTCTCTTATTAGTTTACAAAACAATATAGCGGCAGCCAGGGGAAGGAATTGAGAGAAGAAGAAGAAGAAGAAGAAGAAGAAGAAGAAGAAGAAAAAGAATTGCAAAGAAGGAAGGATTTTTGGGTGTGTAGTAAGTATTTATCTTTATTCTTCCTTAAGGTTTTGTTCTTTATCCTTACTCTATGATTATTTAGTTCATTGATGGAGAGGTTGTAGGTTTATGTATTTTGTATATAGATATCCTATTGAGAAACTTGAGGAGTTAAATTTATGTGTAAAGATTAGGTGTAATTCTTAGTTCAAAAATTCTGCACAGAATCGCAAACTTTAAAAATCAAGAAACTATATCAAATGAATGAATTTTAAACTGAAATTTTTACAGTAGATCAATTACATATTGAATTGCATATCTGAATTTTTTCATAATTTTTGGGAGTCAAAATCCATATAAATTGAGGTATTCAAATCTGTCCTGGAAACCAGTCCAAAACAGTAAATTCGGGAATGTTGTTCTCTTTGGGTATAAATCCAAAAATTATCAAATTAGTGTCATTAGAACCGGTTACGAGTCTAGTTTCGTATGTTTTTGGCCTTGCATTGATTGCTTGTGTATATTAAGAGAACCGTCAATTTCTTTAAAGTGCTGCAGAAAACAACCTGTTTGGATATAATAAATTGTAGATAATTATTTTGATAAGCAAATCAAGTGAAACCAATTGGGTTTGAAACTTAAGATATATTAGATCATATCTGGAGGTTATTGGAATTTTTCGAATAGCGTGGAATGGGTTTTGTAATGTTCAAAGTTAGCGAATAGGTTGGGAAGGCTTGGTTGAAATTCTGTTTTATCTTAAAGTCACAATTAATTAAGTTTTGACCGGAACCCATGTTTTGGGTGATTTTAAACCTTGAAGAACATGAACTTAGGTAATATTTAAGAATAACGGTGAGTTGGGTTGAGCCGGGTTAGTGCGCTTTAGTTGAGGTTACTTAGTTCCTATTGTTTTTAGTGTTTTTAAATTAGTTGTGACGTGTAGTTTTTATACTTGGTTCAGGGCACTAATTAGACTTTTACACTCTATTCAATTCAAGGATTATATTATTTCGTTTCAGGTGAGTAGTTTCATGCTACATATTTTTATAAATGTTCCCCTACCCTGAACTATTGGAAAATTTAATTGTTGTTTCATGATTAAACTGTTTTGATAATTATTATATTATCAAATGAATCAAATTATTTATGAAACATGTGTGAACTTGGCATACTGTAAACTATTTGTTTTGGTCTCATGTTTATAATGATGAACTACCATGTTTTGCGAAACTAATGTGTATTGAATATTGGGACCATGTGTGTATTTAGTCCAGGGAAATTATTCCACTGTGTGCGGTGACTCTGGCCACTAGGGAACAGATCCGGTTTAGGCCGTGATGACTCTAGTGCTCAACGATTGTAAGGAACAGACCTTTAAAAATAACTAGGTGGCCTTCAATCGGATCGTCTTTGAGAAAAGGCCCAGGTGCCACCCTGAGGATGACTCTTAGTTCGGTATTGGATCCAACGGGGCTTATAGCCTTGAGAATTGTGTGGCATATTATTGTTTTTATTGGTACCCAGAAAATTATTGGTGTTCATGTTATAATCTGTGAAAAATGTCTTTTAACATGTTCTTGCGAGACATGAGTATTTTAATGTCATTTAGCATGTTCTTGCGAGACATGAGTATTTTAAGTGTTGAACTGTGGAACCTTCTTTTCGAAACAAGTTGTATTTGTCATTTAACATGTTCTTGCGAGACATGAGTATTTTAAATGTTAAACTGTGGAACCTTCTTTTTGAAACAGTTGTATTTACCAAACTGTATGCCAAACTAGTTTCTGTGATATATATTTTATTTTGGAATTGAACCCTGTTTTCAAAACTGTATTTACTATCCATGTTGCTACTCACTGAGCTATCAGCTGACTTAATTTTTATCACTTCCAGGTGTTAGAAGGACTTAGAGTGGACTCATGGCATAGCAGGGACTCGATTGCATGGACCTCTAGGGCATACATTTATTTGTTTTAGGTTGCTTATCGAATTTTGTGCATACATTGTGGTATGTCACTGGATTGAGTATTGATTTATTTATTCCTGGGTTATCATCACAATTATTCTTCATGGTTTTGGGTTCATGTTTAGGCTTACGTGTGCCTTGGGCTAAGTCCCTGTGGGCCACGGCCGGTCATGCCCGGATTTGGGGTGTGACATACAATTTAAAACATGCATATACATATCAGTTCTTCTATATATACAGAATTAGACGCAACTCTCTCACATAGAATGGGTGTTTGCAAAGTTACTATTTTAGTAAGTTATTTTAGTAGGCTAAAATTTTTGTATTTAGGAAGAGAGTTGGATTTTTTTATAGTTTGATGTGATATTTGTGAGAGAAAAAGGAAAATAATTATGAGTTTAATATATTATTTTGTCTTATTGGCTATTTTAACATATTTTGTCTTTTTGTGAATTTTAGCCCAAAAAGCTGAAAAAAAAACTTTTGCCAAACACCCCCAGAATATGATCCACAGGACCGACCTTGAGTTTTTGGGAGCCTAAGGCGAAACAAAAACGAAAGTCTATATTCACAAAGAAAAAAAAAATCACCATATTTCGTATCACTACCGTTTATTGATACCAAAATAGATATCAAAATGTATTTATACAAAAAAAAAAAAAGTTACCAAAATTAGGAAAACTTTATTCAATTAAAATGTGTTGGATATATATTGAATTAATTGTTGTTTATTGCATATGTTGTTTATGAGTGTGGTTGCATTGTTGTTTATTGGATATGTTATGTATGAATGTGATTGAGATTAAATTAATTATTTATTTGACTAAAATCTGATAAACAAGAAAAGTAATAAAAAAAAATTAAGGCAAATTTATTTATTTCATTAAAATCTGATAAAGAAATAAAAAAAAAATTATGGGCTCTATTTTGGGCCACTAACATTTTATATGTATATGTAGTGTTTCTCATTCAAAAGCCACCAACATTTTGTACATATTTTAATTTTAATTGAGCCAAACCACACTTATAAACAAATATGGACTCAACAGAATATTTTTAAGTCCTTTAGATTAGTCCTAAAACAACAAAAATAATTTGGACCTATTTATATTTATAATATATTATAATACTATGGGTTTTTTACGGGCCAGTCCTATTTTCAAGGGTTATTACCTAATAGGTCCTTAATGCAGACTCTTTTACCTATAGGTCCTGAACATTTTTGTTTATTTCATTTTTTCCCTCATGTTTTATAATCCAAATCTCTGAGATGAAAGATGAAAAATGAAAAGAAAAGAAAAAAAAAAGAAGCTCTCTCTCTCTCTCCACACATTCCTCCATCAATGGCCATCACCATCTCCACTGTTGCCGACCACCGCCGCCTCCACTGCCGTCATTGCCAGCGACCTCAACCGACATCTTCTTCTACTTTCACCATTGCTTCCACCTTCATCGACGTCTTCGCCTCCACCACCACTGGCATCTTTGCCTCAACCTTCACTGTCATTGCCGACAACTATCACCTCTACCTCCATAGTCGTCGTCACCTCCACCTCTAGATCTAAGATCTAGGCTCTTTGCCGCCTGGTCTTCTCTCTCTCTCTCTCTCTCTCTCTCTCTCTCTCTCTCTCTCTCTGTGTATATTAGGAGAAGATCTTAGTGATAAATCTGTTTAAACCAGTAATAAATGTGTTTAAATTAGTGATAAATCAATGATAAAATTGTTTAAACCAGTGATAAGTTTGTTTTGTGAAATTGTCACTGTTTAAACCAGTAATAAGTTTGTTCTTGTGAATTTATCATTGAAATTTTTGAGTTACAATGTTGAGTGTAGGGGTAAAAGTAAAAAACCTTTATTTGAACCGTTGATAAATTTATCCTTTGTTGAATTTTTTGTAAATTTATTTTTGTGAATTAGTATGTGAGTGTGTATGTATATGAGTATGAAATTTATCACTGCTAAATTATTGGGAATTTGTTTTTGTGAATTAGTACGTGTGTAGATGTGATTTTGTGAAATAGTTAGTGAGTGTGTATGTATGTGAGTATGAGAGAACAAAAGGAACAATATATAAGGAACAATAGGAAGACAACATACAGGGGAGAGCTTGTGAGCAGCTTTTTTGTTTCATGTGTGGTGTGATATTGAAGGGTAAAATTGGAAACAAAAATAAGATAGGACTTGGCCAGTGTTAATTTATTTCCATGGGACCAGCTAGTAAGTCCCCCTAATACTATTCTAAATTTGGAGGCCCTATTTTGGGCCAATTTTTTGGGGCCTAAAACACAGGCTTCAAGGGGAACTTACCAATAAGTTTCACATACAAAGTTCAAAATCCATCTAATCCCAAAACAAAATACTTGTACCAATTAGTCTTATATATTTTTAATTGTTACCAAAAAATCCTATATTTTCTTTTTTTTAATTTATAGAAATATTTGTTACATCCCATTACTGCGTCGGACTTAGTCGAGACGGTCACGGACTTCATGAAATGTTCAACATCACCGGAAGTCACCGGAGTATCGCTGGAAAGTCGCCAAAGTATCGCCGGGAAGTTGTTGGAAGTTCACCGGACTATTATGAACGCCAATGGAAGTCACCGGAATGTCCAAAACGTTCGCTGGACGTTAAAAACATCATTGGAGACTCATCGAAACATCCAGAATATTGCCCGGGAAAAAAAAATGGAGAAATTATGGCGAAAAAATATAACAAAATGTACTAAATATTGATAAACTAAAAGAAAAAAAATGTAATGACAAAAAATAGCAACAATGGAAAAAACATATGTTATTTTATAATTTTTGTAGGGTTTAAGCAAATAATCTCTAATATTGATCAAACTGAAAAGTAAGTTTTGAAATTGTAAAATGTTACAATTTCAGAGTAAAAATCTATTAAGTATTTATCCTTATTAATCAAACTGAAAAACATATTATGAAACTATAAAATTTTACAATTCTAAAAAATGTTATGAAACTGCAAAATTTTACAATTCTAAAGAATGTTATAAAACTGTAAAATTTTACAGTTTTCACCGCCTGTAACTAATACTCGAAAAAAACTTATTCAAAATTTGAAAATTTTCTCCATTAAAACAGAAAAATAGACTTGTGTAACAGAGAAAAGGTAGAAAAATTGAGAAATCAAAGAAAAGAATAGATATATATAGAAAGAATATTGTACTCCAGTAACTATTTTTGGTTTAGATCTAGTCGAATTTCATGTAGATCTATTCATCTTCTTCGCTGTCAGTGAGGATGAAGTTATGAGTTGATGTCGATAGTTGGTGATGGTTGGTGATTGCCGGTGAACCCCAATCAATGGTAGTTGTCGATCACCGGTGACTATATATTAGAAAGAGAAAGAGAATAAGAAAAGTGTGATCACCGGTCGTCATCCATGACAAATAAAATGAGAGGAAAACACAGAAAAAAGAGAGAGAGGAAAACGTAAAGAATAAGACAAAAAGCAAAGAGAGAGAGAGAGAAAGTAGGACTTTTGGATCTACTTAAAAAGTTGTTGGATTAAATAGTGAACACATATTTCAAACCAGACCTATGGGTAATTTCCCCCAGGCTTCAATGACCTTAGCCTAGGGCCTATTCTGATGATCTAAATATTTTGCGAGACTCACTCCACATAAGAGGGTTATGTCCTATTCTATGATACACACATTTTGTATGTGAGTTATGATAACAAAAAATCACAATAAATCATAACTAAACACTCCAATCTGTTATAACTAATGACAACAAAGGTCATAAGAATTTTCTTTTATTTTATTATTTTTGGTTGAGAAAAGCTAAGGGTAAGTTTGGCAACATCAAATAATAGTCAAATAATTATACAAAAAAGTTATAGATTTAATTTTTTTTTTTTTTTTCTCTACTTTTTATACAAAAACTTTGGTAAAAAAAATCAAAAAATCATCCAAAATATATTAATTTTTTTACCTTATATTTTAATTAAAAAAAATTTAAAAATTATTAAAATAACTTGTTGGCAGACCAACCTTAGTGGGTTGAATTGGGTTGTAAAGCAAGCGTTGCTGGGCTTGGGCTGAGCTGGGCAACTTCAATTCGGACCTAGTTTTAGTATCCAAAACGATGGCGGTGCAGTGCATGTGCATCTCTCTACTTGTGCTCGCTCTTCTTTGAGTCTTCACAGAAAACAGAGAAAACCAAAGCTCATCATCTATGGGCGATTGGTCTCAACTCCCAAGAGAACTCCTTGACCTAATCGCCAAACACCTCCAATCCGAAATCGATCTGATCCGATTCCGATCCATCTGCTCCTCGTGGCGATCCTCCGTTTCCTCCATTCATGACCCCCTCCTTCCGTTCCCCAATCCCCCCAAACGAAGGCATCTCCGACACTTCCTGGGGTTTCTATCTCTCCAAACGCACCATCTTCCGCCTCGGTTTACCCCAACCCCATCGCCAAACACCCCCCGACGATGATGATGATGGTGGCTGGCTCATCAAGATCGAGCAAGACCTCCCACTCCGTACCCACCTCTTGAATCCTCTCTCCCGATCCGAATTCAAGCCCTTGCCGGACACTTTCCCTCGTAATCTCGATTTGTTGAGGTATCGGGTTTGCGAATTGGGTCACGAGTACATTCTTCAGTACATTAATTATCGACCCTTTGCCAATTCCATCTCTGATGCCGGGAATTTGTATATGGAAAAGGTTGCGTTTTGTTCGATGGGTTGTTTGGGTTCTGGGTTTGAAAGTGCTGTGCTTTTGACCATTCATGTTTCTGGGAAATTAGCAATGTTCAAGTTCGGCGATCGGAGATGGACTATTATTGATGATTTTCCTTCTCCGTATGATGATGTCATTGTCTTTGATGGCAAGTTCTATGCTGTTGATAATACTGGTAGGACTGTTGTTGTCAATGTTAATAGTAGTTCATCTTCAGACTCAACCCCAATTGTGGATTTGATCGCACATTCTGTTTTTGGTGGTGATAAGAAAATTTTGGTGAAATCTTGTGCTGAATTGTTATTGGTCGATACGTATTTGAGCGTTGGGCCTGAGGATGATCTGGCTTTCGATGAGGGTTTTGAGTTTTATGAGGAATTCGATTGTTACACGAATGAGAAAACTGTTCGGTTTAAGGTTTTTAGGTTGGATCGGAGTGAGCAGAAATGGGTTGAACTGGAAAATTTGGGGGATCGAATGTTGTTTTTGGGAGACAATTGCACGTTTTCAGCCTCCGCTTCTGAGTTTTCTGGGTGCAAAGGAAATTGCATATTTTTTACAGATAATTACTTCTACTTGGGCAGGGAAGAAGATGATGTTCCGAAGGGTCGCGGTGTCGGTGTTTTTGATTTGGAGACTGGTAATATTGTGTCTCTGGCTAATTGTCCAGGTTACTCCAAGTTGTTTTGGCCACCACCTAGTTGGGTTTCTTCAACAATGTTGGAAGTAAGTGCCATTCTCTGCATTACTGATTTCATTGTTGATGCCAGTTTGTGTTGTTCTAATTGTTTTCTACATTTTAACAATTGTTTTTGATCAATTGTACTTATGTTAGATCGTTTCTGTTTACAATTGGGTTTGTTATGGTGTGCTTTAGCTGTGTTTAAATTGAACTAATAGTTGTTTGCTAGCAATGCAAAGTTCAGATTTTTTTCCCCATCCATATCATGTTTTTGATTGATTACCATTGTCAGTTTTAGTTCTTTATGTCTGATAAAGGCTACATCTTCTTAGCTACATCAAACCCCCTCTTAACCATTTAAGCTTGCCTGTTGCTCATTTCGTGTCACCAACATTCTAGTCATTTTAGCTCACCTCTCTTGGCTTGCTAGATTTGGTGGCCTTGTGTGCACTAGCCAACTATTAATTTTTTCTTTGTGCAATATTAACTTCCCCTTCTCTCTCTACCAGTCTGGACTCTCTCTTTCAGAAATTTCCCAAAAGCCTCTTTTATTTTGGAGAGGATGATTATGCAAACTTTGGATCATGAGAGTTTTTTTGGGCTAGTAGTTTAGAAGCTGACTCTGTCAGTTCAGGTAAGGTGTTGACAGAAGTCGGTTTAAGTTAGAGGAGGTTTGCAACGAATTGATGTTGATGATATGGTTATTGGTCATATTCGTCTGTAATTAGGGTAGGGGAAGAATACAAGGTTGTAGGTGGTGGAAAGGAGGAAGAGTGGATTGACTGGATAAAACATAATATGAGTGGTATGTGCGATTTTCTGGGAGTAACTTCTGGGGGTTTTGAGTCAAAGGGTATGTAACTTAGGGGGGATATTTATAAAAGATTGAGTTAGGAAGCCTGTGTAGTGAGGAGCAAAAAGGGAAGGAGAATTCCATGCATAGGAAGGAGATAAGACTTAAAAGTCTTCAATGTTCTATCAATTATGATTGTTGGAAAGACAGTGACGATTTAGCTATTGTTAGCCGTTGAGTATTTTTTGGGGGTTTATGGGCAGTGCCCAATTGGTGCCGTTTCTAATTTAATTCTACTTGTTCAAATAAATAAATAAAAATAAAAGGGAGAAGAAGATGAAGGAGAAAAGAAAGAAAAATATTATGAAGAAGAGGGATTGAGCCTCCAAAAAACGTTCCTTATTTACAGCACTTATTGATTAGGGGGAATGAGGAGAATTGGATGAGAGCAAAAGAAGGGGAAAGTAGGTAGAAGCTATAAACTTGCTGACTTGGTCTTGGCAAGGGGCTTCAAAGCATTGAGGCTTGGAGCACCCTAAAAACTTTGAACCTCCTGAATTGGAGCGCTCCAATAACTGTTGAGCTGATTGGAGAACTCCAAAGACTCACCATCTTGTTTAATTGAGCTTGGACAACCAGAAAGGTTTATAAAAAGGGATTAGGTTGCCGGTAGTAGTTTGTTTGAATAGCCCACTAAAAAGTAAAAACTTCTTTATTGTTGGAGTATCTACATGAAAAAGTGGCTCTCTATCTAGAAAGTGTTGTAATAGATATTGTCCCCTGTGATTACATTGATGCTATTTACTATGGTAATTCCAACTTTAGGTTTCTATTTCTCATTTTGGGGGCTGGACTGCATTTCAACTTTTTTGGTTTATTTGACTGCTTTGTTGTCATTAAAGAATACTAGAAATGTTGGCACACACCACGTGTGCGCGAGTGAAAAAATTAGATTGGCAATTACTGAATTAAAATAGTTAAAGAGGGTTAGAAACTGTTCCAAGCAGTTACACCTATGATAATCTAGCATCAATGCAATTACGAACACAGGTGTAACTGCTTGAAGATACATAACCACATTTTAACAAGAATATCAATAGATCTCACAGGTGTTCTATAGGAATGAAACAAATTAGTGTCCATTTTGCTTTTGAAGCAGGCTACTAAATCTATTAACATCTTGGCACTGTTTTATTGTTTTGTGTACTGAGACATGCTATATTATGTACTTGCAGTGGGTATAATGGTTTGTCCAACTTGATATGTAAACGCTTTTGATAACCTCTTCTTTAAAATTTGTGTGGTTATGTGTCTTTTCATTACCCTATATTAAGACATAATTTAGGTACTTTTCTTAATCTTGGATAGCTAAACTAATTTTTTTCTTGATTGATTTTGTACATTTATGCAGGTTGGGTTGAATCAGCTTGGCATCTAACTTCTTCAGATCACATTTTAGTAAGGGGATATGAGATAATGCACTGGAGGGATGGCAAGCGTATGATATTTATGTGCATATGCTTTTCCTAGGTGTTGGTTTTATGTCATTATCTTGTACACTTTACTACTGTCCTCCAGGTTAATCACTCTAGATGTGATTTTTGACCTAAATTGCTGATGTGCCGTGTGAGGTGCTGATCTTTTAATAAGTTATGGTACCTGAAATCCATTATCTATCTGCAATTTGAATTCCAGAGCTTTTTAAATGTGATAAGCTGGATGTCACTTTCGAGAGCCATGTCTGTAACGATTTTTTTTTTTTTTTTTTTTGGGCGGGGGGGGCATCTCATGGCTTGGTCCATGAGATGTTTAAGACAAATGAATTCACAACCTTTCATTACTTCTAGACAGAATTTGTGTTTGTATTAAAATTATCGACACCTTTTTTTTTTTTATTTGAGGAGTCTCCAGCCACTTCTGACTCTGAAAACCTAGTTTTCCTGCTTTTCTTGCATAATTTGCTGGATCAGTGGGGACAACTGTTTATCATGTTTCATTGCGCAAGCTTCATACACTTTTGCATTTGTCATTGTGGTCTTCTGTCTGTTGTAATCGGGTGATTTCATTATTTTCTTTTTCTTTCTTTCTTTCTTTCTTTCTTTCTTCATTATGGTTTCTTACTTACCACTTTTATCAGCTTGGTTAGGAGCATGAGGAGCAGCATTAGGCAGTGGTGCTTGTTCTGGTGACGGTTTTGCTGGCTCAGTAGTGTTCAACTTACTTTCATGCTCTTATCTTTTCCCAACTACAAATGCAAATGTCAAATTTTGGCTCTGCTGGAAAGTAAGATTTGCTTTATTATTGGACTCAAATCATGTTTGTTTGTCAGATTGGGTTGGGTGAGATTGCGAGTACAGTGGGAATGAGTGATTGGAATTACTAGTGTGGTGATATTTTAGAGATGTAAGATGAAAGTGTAATTGTTTGTGCACTAGTGTGATGATATTAGTTGGCTGGAATTAAATTTATAACATTATATAAAAGTTTTTTTATCACATACAAATTAACTTTGTTAGTTTTATAAAGTAGCGCAAAATTACCTTTTTAAACCATCAATCTCATAGAACTGGATTAGCAATCTCAACCCCTAATGTTGTGTTTGGTTGGAGGATTTGGAGAGGGATTTGGAAAGGGAAATGGAAAGGTAGGTGAAATATGAATAAAATATGTATATATTTCACATAGTTTCACACACCTTTTCCCTTTCCCTTTTCAAATCCCTCTCTAAATCCCTCAACCAAACACACCATAAGGGAATACTAATCTCATCATCGGAAGGGATTATTAGTCCCATGAAATTGCTATATTCTAACCCAAACAAACATGATCTTAGTAGGGCTCATGAATCCAGGAGAGAAGATTTCATTTCGATCTTGTGCTATGTGTTTAGTGTTGCATGTTTCTCTCTCACCGGAGTGTTTTGGTATGTTCATACTCTAATATTGCATGCTTCTCTCTCACAGCAGCAGGAGCGGCCTGAATTTTCAGAGGCCTAAAGCAAAACCAAAAAAGGAGACCTATATTCATATATAAAAAAAATGAATAAATAAATAAAAACCATATTTGGTATCACTACCGGCGTGATTGATATTCATTCTAAAGTATAAAAAAAAATTAAAATAAAATAAAATTACCATAAGGTATAGTTCAAATCAACAAAATTAATTAATTAATTAATAAAATGTTCTAGCAGTGTGAAGCAAACAAATCTACTTGGCTTTTGCTACCAAAATATTTATCAAGTACTTCCGATTGAGATTGAATTAATTGTTCTACTTTCAGCTTCTTCTTTCTCTTTTCATTTTCAAAACTATGCTTACTAGGAAACATGACTATAATCACAATTCAATCCACAAATCACAATCCCTTCATTATTTCATATCTAATAGTAAAGAAAATATAAAAAATAATTTAATGAAACAAAACTAGAGCAAAAAAATTAGAGTAAAATTATTTATTCTACTAAAATTTGATAAATAAAGAAGGTAAAAAAAATTAGGACAAATTTATTATTCTACTAAAATCTGATTAAGAAAGAAGGTAGAAAAAATTAGGACAAATTTATTTATTCTATTAAAATCTGATAGTATGAGAGAGAGAGAGGGGACTTACTGTGAGAGAGAGAGAGTGAGTGAGTCGTCGCCGTTGATAATTTTCAATCAATTTTTGCCGCTGCTTAGTACTCTGCTTATGTTTGTTATGCTTTTTTTCCTTCGTCACTTTGAGAGAGAGAGAGAGAGAGATTGAGAGCATTTATGTATTATTCTTCTCCCTCGACCATCAACACTTTCTATAGATATTTTAATTTTAATTGGCCCAAATTATACTTTTAAATAATTATGATCCAACAGAATATTTTTAGACCCTGTGAATTGACCCTAAAATAACAAAAATAATTTGGGTCAATTTAAATTTACAACATATTATAATACTTTACTAAATTTAAAATCCCTATTTTAGATCAAATTTTTAGGACCAAAGCATAGGCCTGAGTGGGCATAGGCCCAAGTGGCCATAGCGCAGGGCCAGTACTGCACAGCAATATTTTGGATAATATAATACTTCTTCTCTGATGGGAAAAATTGGTTAGCTAATGAATCTGATGAGTCAAGTTTCGGAGTAATGTTAGGTCTCAAATATTTTATTAAATATCTTATATAAGTGTAAGATTTACATAAAATTTATGTACTTATATTCATGTAAGATATTTAATAAAATATTTGAAATCCTTAACATTTTTCCAAGTTTTGTGACAATCCGCAGTCCACTTAGTAGCCTCGGATTGCAACAGGTAACTTTAACACTATGTTTGGATTAAGTAATTTGGAGAGAAAAGAAAAGAAATGAAGAGAAATGTATTTCTCTTACTTGTTTGGATAACTTAAATCGAGAGAAATGAGAAAAATAGAGAGAAATGAAGAGAAACTCATTTCTCTTATAAGCCTTATTTTCAATCTTTCCCAAAAGTGAAGAGATTGGGAGAGAAAAGAAACTATTATTTTTATAATACCAATTTTGCCCCTATAAAAATAAAAGAAATAAAATGATTGAAAATATAAATAAGTTATTTTGATAATATAACATAAAATAATTTCTTTTCTTTTCTCTTAATGAAATCTAACCAAACAAGAATAAGAGAAATCACAATCATTTCTTTTCTTTTATTTCTTACTTATCTAAACAAAAAAGAAAAAAATCACAATCATTTCTTTTCTTTTCTCTTATAACTTAAGTAATTTTTTCTTTTCTTTTCTCTCCTAAGTTCCCAAACATAGTGTAAATGCTGTTTTGCCAAACTAGCATTCTTTTAAAATTGGGTAAATTATCTTCTGAGATCTGGAAAAAACTATTTTGAAAAAAATAGAAGTAACGTTATAATTTTATCATAATTATGCTGATATCCCTTCTAATAAAGGTTAAATTGACCAAAATTATCACAAAAAATTATCACAAAAAGTGAAAAGAGGGGTTAATCGTTGACGGAAGGTAAAAGCTAATCATTTCTCTTTCATTAAAAAAATTGTATTCACTTGCATATATGGGCCATTTACGATGATTGTTGGGCTCATAGCAAATCTCTTGAAAGACAAAGCAAGTCGGTCAAAAATCTATTGAAAAATGCCAGAAATTTCTTGTCCATCTAAAAGCTAGCAACATAAATTCCTTATAGTGGAATCTACAAACTCACCGAGTCTGAGGAATGGAATAATCATCAATTCCCCATATAATAACAATAATATATATATATATATATTCCTAATCCATCTAGCACCAGGAAAAACCCATGGTGAACTCGCTAAACCCATATGTTATGTCTCTACCTAAGCCAACTATACAAGATTAAAACCATCCATCTTTTTCAATTCTACCAACATTAGTGACCTTAACCAGGTGTTAGACTGCCTACATAGCATCCATGAATCACTTAATCACGTTCAGGAGCATCCCCGGATACTCTTCTGGAACTAAGGTTCCCGGCATATGACCACACTTTCTCCAAGTCAGCAGGCATCGGTTTTTCTATCTTCCGGCCTGGTGCCCCAATCAGAGTACTCTTATTTGAAGGCTGAGGTGCCCTACCTGGGCTTTGAACTAGGGGAGGGGAAGAACAAAATGTTGGGGTTGCAAATGGTGAGGCATAAGGGGTGTGCTGAATCGAGAAAGGGCTAGGCGACATCCTTTTTTGGATGGGAAGACCCCCCAATGTTCTCCTGCTGTAAAAGGACATTGATTCTGCAGCAGCAGATCGCTTAGTGGCATTGTCTACATAGAGAACATCATCAATCCTTGCCATTATATTGAAGGCCAAGCTCTCCATAACTCTCGAGTAGCTTTCTAGAATTGACTGCCCAACATCCTGCAACAAAAATGGCAATAAGAATGGTCCTGAATTGGAACCATACGAAAACCAAACCAAACAACCAATGATCGATTAACCATCATTGCATTTGCATATGCATATATATTGGTATCTTTCTAAGTGTTTATGATACCACAAAAAGGTTACTATATTCAAACAGAAATATAAAATTTGTAATAAATGGTCATTTAAATAGAAAATTTTCAACATCGTGCTTCTTCAAAGGATAGATTGAGTATATATGTAAATGTCATAAATACGTCGGTTTCTTTGACTAAACTTGAACTCTGTTAAATTTCCTCTGCCCCTGTCCGCAAATCTTCAACAATCATAAAAATCAAACTAACTACGAACGACTGGTAAATATGCTATGAAGCTTTGTATGATTCACATATGCATTAAATTCTATTCTGACTAATTAAGAAAGTAATTGTTCGAGTTCACTAGATGCTAAAGGGATGAGTTTAAACAAAATACCTTGTTGTATTGAATTTTGCTCATATCCAAAGCAGTCTGTGGAAGGCCAGGGAAACGGATTCTTAGGCTACGTAAAAGGGACTCTGCTCGTTCAGCCAGAAACTGATTTTTGCCACCATCAGCAGCAAGCCCCTTGGCCTTGCCTCCCCATGATGACCGCTTAGCTTTCAGGTACTTTGAATGTTTCCTCTGGCCTTTCTGCTTCCACAAATGTACAGATGCCTCAATCCTGTTTGCCACTTCTAACGTGTGATGTTCTGATGACAGGTCTAGGCAATCCAGAAGACAATCTGGCGCAAACTGCTCAGCAGTTATAAAGCGATAGATGATATCACCTAGACAATCTTTTCCACTCTGCAATGGAAATTGAACAAATTGCAAGACAAAAAAAACAAGATGTTAAAAATAAATAAATCATACAAGGGACATCTATTAATTCATAACTATGTTGAACAATTTTTCAGAGTAATATGGAGAATCTGCTGAGAAGAATATTGAATTTATAATAATAACTTTTTACAACAGCAACTAAACAAATGTTGAACAATTGTTAGGTTACTACAACTTGCCAATTTTGTTATGTTTATCTCATATTGAAATTATAAAATGAGCTACTTATATGATGAACATTGAAATTTAGATATTTGAAGTAATCAATGCACACAAATACATATGTAATACAAGCTTATAAATTACTACAAGACCCAGACCTGCACTTCTTGACATTGACGTAAACACTACAACCTCCTAGGCCATTCACAAAAGTTTAGAATTGTGTCTAACCAATCACATTTATATTTAGATTTTAGTTTTTCCTTGCTTACGTATGGTTTTTATAGTGTTACCGAATCTATACATTATTCACGGCTCAAAAAAAGAGTTTCCATTCTTAGTTCATTCATACCTCGATTCAATAACTGTATACATCTATCACAATTTTATGTCCTTGTTATTTTAAGGTATAACTTTACATCACTAATAATAATATATTTCATTAATGAATAAGTAACTTTATGAACTGCAAACCAGGTTAAAGCCCAGTACCAAGGCAGAACAAAGAACAACTAAGACTAAGCAACCATGGTTTCCATTCTCAACTTAGACTCAGAAATGAAATTTCATTGCTTACGCCTTTAATTTAATCGTAAAGTACTTAATCAGAAATTTTTAAACTAAGAATTGACAACGATTTTAGCTCAAGTACTAGATGCATTAACTAACACAGAATTATTCAAGTCCGAGAGAAATTAGATCCTACAGCCCCAAAGCAAGTAAACATGAGAAATGCGGGGAGGCAAAAGCAGAGCCCAAACAATTTTTGCAAGACGAGAAATTTTGTTGACTATATAAATTGCTTCTGAAATTGACATGTTACAAACATCACACTCTCAAAGTGACATTTGTATCAATGCCTCTTCTTCAAGGAGTCACATGACAGAATTTCTTAATTTCAACTTAATCTAATGAAAAGAATTATTCAAACTAGTAGTAAGCTAGAGACTGAAGTAATGATCACAACCCACATTGTAATCACAAGTCTCACCAAAGTTAATCATATCATTATGGAGACCCAATAGAGAGCAAGTAAACATGTATACATGCTTATTAGCTACTATAGTTTTTTAATTGAACAGACAAATTTGAAACCAATACCTTGGGCAAAGTATCCAAATAGGCAATTGGAATCTCCATCTCAGCAAGCACACCGCTATTGATAGCCAGTGCTGCTTTCAATATCTGGTTAGTGCAGTCCCTGCTCTGCTGCAGCCTCTTCCTTCCATCCTCCGATAACCCCTTGGGAGGAACTTTCGGGCAGGGAAGCCACCACTTCTCTTCCTGCCTAATCGAAGGCCTCCCAACAGGTGGAAACACATCACAATCATTTGCATCACCAACAATTATGCCGCGGTCAACATAGCAAAACTCAGTCTCTAGAAACCCATCAAGGATTCCAATTAACATAGCATCAAGCTTCTTGAGAGCAGGAAGATTTATGTACAAATCAGACCTAGGTCGCGGGACCATGACTTCGTATGCGCCACCACCAGGGAATTGCTGTATCGAAGGTACGAGCTCCACAATCGAATCGCTCACGCATAAAAGCCATTCCATCTCTCTGCACCACAATGCCTTTTTCTGCGATGCCAACGGCTCTAGCCTCCATAACTCCCCAAACACAGTGGCTAAAATTGCAAACAAATACAGAATTCAGTGAACAAACACACACAGACAAAAGGAGACCACAAACACAAAAAGACTAAAAATGAAATTACCAGAGAGGTTTGTGATGGCATTTGAGATTGCTAGGGCAGTACAGACTCCTTTACCCCCTCCAGACATGTCTTCCCCAAGTAAAAGCTTAGCAAATCTTTCCTTCATCAGGTCAAACTCTACAAATTCATGATTATAAATTAGTAAAAAAATCTCACAAAAATCTAACAGATTAATGTCAAAGCTGTGCATAGTAAGATCTAATCATCACTGAGACTTTGATTCCCTAAATTAAATTTAGCACCAGATTCAAAATATAAATACTAGAAAAAATTGGATAAAAAAAAAAAATGGCTAACCAGACAAATCGGTCTCGCCTTTCTCAGGCTTCTGGTACCAAGCCACCACACCTTTGCCGCCAACCACCGGAAAGCAGGAATTTCCGGTCAGCGAGCGGCGAGCGAGTGGCGACGAGGCCATCGAACTCGACGGGGCTTCGGCATCGAATCGGCGACACGAAAAACTGCTCGAACTCTCAGACTCGCTGACATCAGCGCTCAAGCTGTAGCTTCCATGGAGCTCACTCTGATCATCGGAGGCTTCTTCGGATGAAAAACTCCCCATAGAAATGGAAAATGAATCGATGGGATGTGATTTGTGTGAAAAAGGTAGAATAGAGTCAAATACAGAGATCTAAAACGAACATTTCGTCAATGTATGTATGTATGCATGTATTTATGTACATGTATGATGGTAAGATATGGTTCGCGTGGTCTGGAAAATTGCAGATATGACATTTGGGTAGTGGGGGAGTGAAAAAGCGAAAGCAGCAGATAAAGCAATTCACGTTTTTGCTCACTATAACAACAACCTATACTCTCTTCTCAGTTTCCAGGGCCCCCACCCCCTCTCCTTCTCTTTCTCTCTAAAACTCTCTCTCTCTCTAAATTTATACTCTCTCTCTCTGAGTGCACCTTTCTCTCTCTATATATATGACAGTGTTTATGAAGTGGAGCTGGGAAAGCAAAAGTGGACGGCGTTTGGATGTTTTCTCTTTCCGTAACGACAGACAGAGCTTTGGGAAAAAATTATTGATTGGTGTATGGTTATATTTTTCATCGATCATAGGGTGTTTGGAAAGTGAATTTTTTTATAAATTTTTTTAATTGTAAGATATTATTAGAAAAAAAATTATATTTGTAAAGAGAGGTAGATATTTTTTATACTTAAATATGATATTTATAAGATAAAAAATGAAATAATTATACAATTTAATATCATATTTTGTTTGGATTGATTTTTTTTATTTTATAACAAATTTATAGTCTAAAAAAACCAAAAACCAAACTTGCAAACAGCACCGTAATTTATAATCTCTTTATGGATATGTTTGATTGGATGGATTAGAACATAGGATTAGGATTATTAATTCGTAGGTCCAATTATTTTATGTTTGTTTTAATATTTTCGTTTAGGATTATTAATTTAATGAATAATTAATCTAATAAATTTATAAAATTATTAGTAATAAGATAAAGATGAAATTATTAATTCAATAAATAATTTAATTAATTAAATAATAAATATTACCTTAATTTAATAAAATTATTAATATCTCATTATTAATTATGTGAATCAACCATGAGCTACGAGTTTTGTCTTTCTATCACTCACGTTAAAGATATCCAAAATCAATCCATAACTTCCCAGATGGGCCAACGGATGCGGTCCTTCTCTTATTCCAATCTACACGCTATGAGTTTTGCCACGTAAGCAGGACTTGGTGAGGTGGAGAAGCTCGGAGTGGTAGTAGGTGAGAGGACCGTTCAAGGGGTGCAGTGGGGCCTACTTTGTGGATGGCCGTCGATTTGGCTGGAGTCTGGCGGGAATTGCGTGTGAAAGAGACGAAACGGCGGGTTTTTTTTTTATCTTTTTATAATTTGTGAAAACATCTCTCAAATTTGTTTAAAATAAAAATTATCTCTTACATGTAAAAAAATTACAAATATTCCTTTTTATTTAACAAAATTAATTAAAAAAATAAAATTTATAATTATTCTCTTATATAATAATAAAATTATTTAAATTATTAATTAAAATATATTTTTAACATTATTAAAAACTATTAATTGACTTTATGATTTATTAATAAAATGAACGATTTGTTATAAAATTAAAAATCTCAGGGAGTGGAATGTAATTTTCAAAATTATAGGAGGCGATTCGTATTTTAATCAAACCTTAAGGATGTATTTATAATTTATTTTTATTTTTTTAGAGAAAGAGAGGAGTGCTATCAAGTAGGCGATCCTATAGTTTCCAAAAAATTAAAATTTTTTAGTTTTGTATTTTTTATTTTTACTGAATTTTTTTAATATTCTAAGTAATTATTAAAAATTTTAGATACACCCAATATAAATACATTTAAAAAGTATAATATTTGTGAAAAATCTTTAAAAAATTCACTAAATATCAAAAAGAAAAAATAAAAAATAAATACTAGCGTTCAGTATATTTTTGTATTCTTATGTATTTATTGATTTTTTTAAAAAAAATTACAAATATTTTACTTTTTAGATACATCTTAATAAGGTGCATATAAAAAAGTAAAAAAATTGCTTAAAATTTTAAAAATATTCACTAAAAAAATACAACAAACAAAAAATTCAATTTCTAAAATATTGAAACCAAACCCACTAAATGGAATGCATTCTCTTGTTGTTTAATATTGAAATTTTGATTTTAAAAAAATTGAAATAGTAAAAATGTTTTAAAAAATTGAAATCAATGGAAATGAACTGTAGGTTAAAATTTGTGAGAAATATCTTGCAATTTTTTTTCTTATGGTCCAAAGACTCTTATTAGCAAGATCAAAAATAAATATTTTTAGAATCTGTTTTCTTATGTTTTTTATTACAAAAATATATTTTGTAAAAACCATAGAAGCTTCGTCCAAATTATTCTATTTTAGCGAGATCAAGAAATATCTATTAGTAAGATGGAAAAATAAAATTTATAATTTTAGAATATTTTTAAATGTTAAAAATATTTTTTAATTGATTTCTTAAAAAAAATTAAATAATGTTATTTATATCCTAATATTAATTAGTATTTTATATCCTAATATTTTCAAAATACTTATTAGTATTTGCTATATGTTAAATTCTTGTTTTCTTTTCTTTCTTTTTTTTTGGTACATCGGAAACGAATTATTGTTTTCACCATCCTATGGCCAATAACATATGTATTATGTACCATAGAGAAATTTAAATTTGTTCATAAACCTTCAAAATGTTTAAATTAAACACAACATTTAATTAGTTTAAAACTCTAAACTTTTGATTAAAAAATTGTATTAACTCCACAAATTTATTATTTTAAATTAAGGAGTTTGTAACTTAAAATTCCTGATATTAAGATTTTATAAGATAAAAAATATGTAATATCTTCATAATAATTGAGATCTCTCAATATTTTCACAGAAAAAATTCTCTTTAAAGAAAAATTTCAATTCTTCAAAAAGGAAATTTATAGAAAAATTTCAAATTCACTGAGACATTTCAACTCTTTACAAGTTTTTTAAACCTCTCATACTATCCAGAGTTAGAGAAGATATTTCACTATTTTTTCTTAAATTAATAAAAATTTATATTTTATTTATATATTCGATAATGTGCCAATAAAATTTTGATAATGTGAGAATGAAATCAAACTCATTTGTAGGCTAAGGTGGGATTTGCTACTTCAGGGAATCAACTTGAATCAGATGGCTCTGATGAGTTGAATTACTCCCTCCGTCTCAAAATATTAGTTTATTATTTTATTTTTTATTGTCCTAAAATATTAATTATTTTTCAAAAATCAAATATAAAAATAATATAAATTTTCTAATTTGTCTTTCTTTTAAATTTACAAATAATATAAAAAGTATAATTATGATATTGATATTCTAAAAAAATATACTATAAAAGAATAATTTTAAAAAATTAACTTTTTAAAAGTGTAATAATTATATTATTTAAAAAAATTAAATTCTCTAAAAAGAACTATTATTTTGAGACGGGTAATATTTTTTCTGACTAATTTTGACCGCTAGGGTCAATTACCCCACAATAATTGGATCTGGGCCGTTAATCCACGAGCTTACCTATGGGGCACACATCCAGATGATTAATAGATGGTCGTAGAAGATACAAAAATGTGTACTATAGAAACTTTTATTCTGTGTGAGAAGCACCAGGGTTGGAACTTTAGAGACTCATACACGTGACGTGACGAGCCCTAGTAGGTCGGCTGGTCGGATTCCTTGTGACGAGCCTATGATATCGTCTCAGTTGCCGTGTTGGACCGTTCCGTTTGATGTCGAACGACGATCGCGCTTTTGGGTGATAATTCCGTACTTCACAGTACTATCAACCTTACTGTGGCAACTGATTTAGGTCAAGTTTGGAAAGACTAAATAAGTGCACTTTTTAATTTTTTATGAAATATGAGTTGGATTTGGGTTGAATTTGAAGTGATGTGTTAAAGAGGTGATGTGACTTAAATAAGATGATGTGACTTAAATAGGATAGTGACTTTTTGACTTTTTGAATTTTTTTGAAGATGCCAAACTTGGCCTTAGCGAAGATGAACCGTTGATACGCCATTGAAATGTATCATTTTTTATCTTATTTAAGTCATATCACTTATTATTTAGATCACATCACTTCTTTATCACATTACATATATTTTCTTACAAAATCAAAAAGTATACTTAGGCCTTGTTTGGCATGATCTAAAAAAGTCAAAAAGTCACTATCCTATTTAAGTCACATCATCTTATTTTAGTCACATCACCTCTCTAACACATCACTTCAAACCCAATCTATATCCAATCCATATTTCATAAAAAGTCAAAAAGTACACTTATTTAGATCATCCCAAACCACCCCTATTTAGTGGGTGTTTGAGAAGTAGGTTTTATGTAGGTTTTTTTAATTGTAGGATATTATTGGATAAAAAATTTTTAGTGTTTAGAAAGATAGTTGGATTTTTTTGTGTTTGGATGTGATGTTGGTGAGAGAAAAAGTGAAATGATTATGGAGTTAGATGTGATATTTTATTTGAATGTATTTTTTTTTTGTTTTGCAAAACTTTTGTTTTTTAGTGAAAAAAAATTGAGAAAAAAATTTAGGAACCAAGTTCCCAAACACCACCTTAGATTATCCCAAACCACTTCTTGATTACATATTTTGTAATTAATGTTATAAAATTTTATAATAAAATAATATCAATTTATATCAAAGTGTATACAGCCTCGGTTTAGGAAGTTAGATTTTAGGTTTTTTTTTTTTTTTTTTGTTAAAATAGTCACAAAAATCAAAATAAGTTTTTTTTGTCTAATAAAACAAAATATCACATCTAACATATAATCATTACATTATTCTCTCACAAAAAATTCAAAAAAATAAAAAAAATAATAATTTTTTCCAAACCAAGCTTTTTAACCCTAAGTTTTTTAGCCCCCAATGCTAAAATAACTAAAAAAACAAAAATTCAAAAAATCAACTCACTTCCCAAATGAAACCATAGTATGCACCCCGAGAGGGTGCACACCATAAGGTTTTTTTTTTTTTTTTTTTTAGGGCAAATTACAAACACCCCATTAAGGTTTGGTGAAAATACAGATTCTCTCCTGAGGTTTAAGAAATTACAAATTGCTCCTTGAGGGTCAAATTTTCATAACAAATTAGGAAAAATTAGGAGAGAATCTGTATGAAAATAAAAACCTCATAGGGTAATTTGTTATGGAAATATAAACCTCATGGGGCGGGATGTAATTTCTCAAACCTCAAGGAGAAATCTATATTTTTACCAAATCTCGAGGAGGGTGTTTGTAATTTGCCTTATTTTTTACGGTAAATTATAAATACATCTCCTAAGATTTGCTTAAAATACGAAAAATTACAAATATTCATTTGTCAGAATTTTTTATTTAACAGAATTGACTAAAAAAATAAAATTTATAATTGCTCTCTAATAAAATAATAAAATTACCTAAATTATTAATTGAAACATATTTCTAATATCATTAAAAACTGTTAATTGATTTCATGATTTATTAATAAAAGGTAATTTGTTATGAAATTAGAAACATTAAGGGGTAAAATATAATTTTCAAAACTACAGTGATAATTCGTATTTTAATCAAACCTCATAGATGTATTTATAATTTATCCTTTTTTTTACTTTAAGGGTATGTTAAATTGTTTGATTAAATAAAAATAACAAAAAAATTTTGTTTAATAATCAATTATCAAAAAATTGGAACATTAGTTTTTGAGAAAATAAGTGTACTGGGATAGAAAAAAAAATTAATTACAGATAAGTGATAAATATTATAAATATTAATAATTAAAATTATAAAAACTTTCATTTATTTGTAATTAATTTTCTCTGATTCTACTGTGCAATATTGTCCTGATATCTTTTATAAATTATAATAATATTATATGTACCAATTAGTGTACAAACTAGTGTACTAATAGACAATGTGGCATAAATTTAGAGGTTTTGGATATTCGTAATTTATATAATATGTGGGGTCAATCATAATATTATAACACTTGTAATACACTAATTGGTGCATGTAATATTACCGTATCTTTTAAGTTCGAATCAATCATTATTAATTTTTAGCTCACAAAAAAAAAAAAAAAAAAAAAAAAACAGCAAACAAATTAAATTGCCATTGTCGATCTTTTTAAAACACTCTTTATATCACTTAACGTTATTTAAATAAATAAATAAATCACTAATTTTTTTTTAAACAAATTTTTAAGAAAATCAAATAAATTATAGCATAAGAGTACAACTAAAACTAGTGGATAATTTTTTTTAGCTTATAAGTTGAACAAAGTTGACTTAAGATAAAGATATTTCGTTCTTTTATCATTAGTGTTTAATAGTTTCAAACAAGTATTAAAACAAAAAGTTTTATAATTTTAAAAATATTGTTTGGTTTGAGTTTTCTGGATTAATTTTTTTTTAAATTAAATTTTTTAATTTTCATATTTTTTTGTTTTTAGTGAATATTTTTAAAATTTTAAACATTTTTTTTACTTTTTTAGATGTACCTTACTTAGATGTATCTAAAAAGTAAAAAAATTGTGAAAAATATTTTTAAAAATTAATAAATACATAAAAATATAAAAAATGTACTGAATTCTTGTATTTTTTGTATTTTTGGTATTTAGTGAATTTCTAAAAGATTTTTTTACAATTTTTTTACTTTTTAGGTGTATTTATGTTAGGTGTGTCTAAAAAGTAAAAACAAAATTGCTTAAAATATTAAAAAAATTCGGTAAAAATAAAAAAATACGAAAAATAAGAAAGTAGAATTTTTTAAAAAACATAGCTTAAAATAATAATTTATTGATTAAAAACAATTATGTCTATAAAAAGTTAATATTTAAAAAAATATTCTCATGTTTTTTATTTTTTTGACAAAAAATGAGTTTGTGCACGTAAGTGCTAAGGTAAGGTTAGAGTTTGTGGAAAGAACATGACATCTGTTGTAATTTAACTATTAAAATTAACATGCTAAATGCTATTTATTTTTTTAAGTAAATAAATAAAATTAAAATTAGAGTAAAAAAGATTGGTTAATATTTTTTTTAAAATACCAAGCTAGTACGTGCGACGTCGTAGATTTAAGGGGAACGTGACGTTTAGTGGTGCATGGGGAAAATGACCATTGAGAGCACAACCATAATAGGGTAACGACGTAGCACGCGGATTAAGATAATGATTAATGATTATTAATAAATCCTAATTAATTAATTACTCAATGTGTTTTGGATTGGGACTCTTGGGAGTTGATGATACTGATTCCAATGCTATTAAAGAAGTAACAATCCCAAACAAAGATACTCGTTTATGTCTCTGTGCTGATTCGCGTGCCACCTTTTAATCCATGGTGACCCAACCCACAATCCGGATGACGATCAAACTCCACACATTAATTGAATCTCTAAACTTTCGTGGGAAATGCTCGGCTTAATTTAATGGGCTGCATTAATGTTGCTCGTGACATGGGTTGATTGTATGGAATTATAATGAATAATGTTATATATATTAATTAATATATTAATTAGTGTATCAATTGATGATGTAATATAATTTAAGAGTTTTTGAGATTTGTAATATAATTAACGAGTGAGGTCAATAATAATATCATAACTAGTGTTAGTACACTAATTGGTACATGTAGCACCATTGAATTATAATCGATAGTGTTACCTGCGCCAATTAATGTACATACTGTACTAACTAGTGACCACATTTATTATACAAGTCACAAATATCTAAAACCATACAAATAATATCAGATCATCTATTAGTACACTAATATATATATTAATTGATATATATAGTTTTATTCAATTACAATAGGCTTATATCCACACAATTTTTTTCTTTCAAAATCTTACGAATGAGATGATTAGACAAAATATATATAAGCAGAATTTTGAAGGAATATTGGTGTGCAGTAATGTTAGGATTACAGAATGAAACATAATCCCCTCGCAAGGGATAGACTCACTCATTGGAGTGTGGATTAACTTTCAAATTTTGTTTGTCTCATCATTCGGAGGGTTTGGAGAAGAGAAATTGTGTGGATGAATTATTTTCGAAAAATATATTATGGTTCGAGGGCAAATTCATGTGGGGGCTTTGGTTGGTAGCTCAAAAATTAGTGGCCCTAATGGCCCTAATTTCCATATCAGGTAAAAAAAAAAAAGAAAAAAAAAACAAACTTACCCAAACAGGAAATTAGGGCCATTAGGGCCACAGTTTTTAGGGCCACAAAACATTTTTCTTCATGTGGTACTTCATTTAGTATTTTATTAGTTAAAATAGTGTAGCTATTTTGTATTGATTTTTTAGAGACAAAAGGACAAGTGACACAAGAGGTTGGCATGGTGGTCAAAATTTGAGACTTGGGGATGTGATCTTTCCAATAGCTAAAATTTGAAACTTCCTAATTGCAAATAACTTATTAAGGTCAATTTATACGGATTTTTCTCCTGACTTTAAATGGGTGATTGTTCTCTCAAATTAATTAACTTATTGGGCCAATATGAATGGTATAGAGTATTGCTTCAAATCCATTAAAAATTTGTAAGCATACAAAAGGAGATATTATCAACCAATCATACTTTATCAACTTATTACCAATTAAATCCTGGAGACTTTGCATATGCACCATCAAGTCCTTAAATACCTTTAATGATGTCATTAAATATTGCACAGAACTCACACACACACATCTTTCTACCATTTTTGAAACTTCACACTACCACCATACATCACCACCATCACCATCTATTGCCACCCACCACTGCAATCACTCACACCATTGTTGCCAACTACCCAACACCACTGTTGCCAGTGTCTACCAACCATTGCTACCACTACCTTGTTGTTCGATCTCCGCTATCGTTCACCAACGATTTCTACCATTTTTGATCTCTATCGTCATCGATCTACATTTCACCATCGTTGATCTATACTATATAACCTTCGATTTACACGCCACCATTACCAATCCACTACTACCATTCACCAACTACCTCCATCATCACCAATCTACATCGTCATTGTTTAGATCTGGCCATTTATAATGTCGATCCAATTCTGTCGCCATCTTCGCCATCAAGATGAAGCCACTGCATGGTCACCGAATCTCTCTCTCTCTCTCTCTACTATGTAATAGATCTCTATGTCTCTATACTATGTGATAGATCTCCATGAATTTATTGGTAAAGATTTGGTTAAACCAAATCTATTGATTGTAAAATCTAGATAAATTTACAGTGATAAATTTATCATTCTTAATGTGTTTGTGAATGAATATGTAAGTGAAATTTTATGTATGTAAGTACGAGTGTGAGAGTGTATAAAAGAGTACTCTGATTAAATAGTTTAGTTATTTATCAGTAATAAATTTATCACTATTGATATTTATCTGTGATAAATTTAACACTGATATTTTTTTCTCTTCCTTTCTTTACTTTCTCTTGTGTGTAAATATGTAAATTTGTTCTTGTAAATGAATAATTGAACAAGTGTGTTTCAAAGTAAGAGAGAATTATTAATTAAAATTAGAGTAAATACAGATAAATTTATCACTACTAAACTTTTCTCCTTCTTCCTTATTTGTCTTGCCATATCATATCTGAAGAGGTGGTGGAAGCAGTGATGTGGTAGAGATGAGAGTCATTTTAGCTATTGTACGAGCACAAAATAATTCTTCTCATATGATTCTGTTGATCAAGTTTGCGCTCCTCCAAACGTCGTCGCTTTACTTCCTGAAAACACAAACCTAAGCTAGCCGGCGGGTGTGTGCCGGAAACCCCTCCGATGTCTAAGTCAGCAAATAGACAATAGACAAAAGCTCTGTATATTTGAGAGTCAAAATTGTGATACCTGTACATAGGTCCTGCTACGAGCTTTTTATAGATTTTGCTTGGCACCATCTTAGTAGGATTCCAACTCTTCTTGTAAGAGTCCTTCTAGGAATCACACACCCTACTTACTACTAACCAAGTGAGATGGTTTGCACAATCCTAGTAGGACTCTACTTTCCTTAGCAGAGTCCTCCTAGGAGTCAGAAAGGTAATGCTCCTGTAGACGTCCCCGAATGTCTTGGGAAAATTCCGTTTTGTTCATTGGGCTTACTACAGTTCGGACTCAAAAGTCACGGTTCTGAATCTAATCCCGCAAAGTGCAATGCGAGGCCGATAAATCATCAAAGAGTCCAAATCTGGCAAATCGTTTTGAAAAACTGATTTTTAGAAAGAAGTGCCAAACATGGACTGTTTTGCCAGATACAGAGTCGCCACCTAAATATTTTATTTTGGGGGAATTTAGGAAACCGTGACTCGTGCCTAAGGCCACGAGTCCGTCATCACCAAAGTTGCCTTGGCTCAGGAACTTGGGTACGATTGGGAAAGGTCATGCAATGAGCACCCCCGCTCGCCCGATCAAAGATCGGCCACTACTAAACATGATATCGAGTTTTTGAAAACACATGCGTTCTTATTCCGATTTATTAGCCTAGGATTATTATGTGATGCACACAGCATACAAGTATAGACTGGATTACCTAAGTTGGAACAAAGCATTGCATATTCGTTTTGAAAACGGTTTGCTACTCGCAAGTAGGCTAAAATACGAATTTTGCCACCCTCAAGTGGGCTTAGAAAACATGGTGATTTGCCACTCTCAAGTGGGCTTAAAACTCACAATCAATGAATTGTCCCAATTTAAGTAACCCAACCTTCACCCACAGGCATTCAGGCAGTTATATCACATAAACAAATAGCCTCATGGCAAGCATGCTATCATGGCAGTCACTCACACGCATGCACGGATGCTAAAGCATAAACACTCACCGAGTACTCCAAGCCAAAATAGAAACTAGTTAGTAATCAATGCATGATCCTAGTTCATGTTAAGATGGCTAATGCAACACAAGCAAAATGCAACTAAGATAGGCTCGACTATTCTAAGATGGCATGCGAGATGCTACAGATAACATGTATTCAACTCGGAATTGAAATACAATGCAGTTAGTATGATGCGCCGAGTCTTGCAAGGCATGCAAGACAGATGAATGGATGCAATCATACGAGCATAAGGATGCTAATTAAAACATGCCCTAAAACTAACCATCATAAGCTGCTAAATAAAAGGGAGAAAGACGTGGGGTTGGAAGACATGCATCACACACACGCACACTTATTACAACAGTTGGCCCTTTCGACGGAGGGTCCGAATAAATAATACAACACCAACTAGCTAATCTAAGCTAATCTAATTGAGCTAGTTATCACACAACCAAAATGAATAATAAATTATAGCTAATTATTACACAACTCTAATTAATTGACAAACTAACTAGTAAGCAATTAAACTAGCATGCAAACTACATGAATGTGGACTGCCTCAGCTCTGCCTTGAATGATAAAGGATGCATGCATGCTCGAGTCGCCTTGTCGGGAAATCCATCACGATGCCCCGGCTTGCCTTTGTTTGCAATGGATTTCAAAAATTTGCACAAAGCTCCAGAGAGATGAAACTCCACCCCGGGAAACTGTGGGAAGGCTACCGACCAGCTTATAGGCATGGGAGACCAACTACCGACCACCTTTTGTGGTGGAAACCAAAGAAGGTGGTCGACCTGCCAGAAAACCTGGTCGGCGGACTAGTTTCTTCTCCTGGATTCTGTTTTTCTGCAACAAAGGGAAAGAGAGAGGCACGACAAGGTATTTGTAACACATGTGTGCATGACCACTCTCCCCGTCATTACATAAGCTCTGGAAAATGTAGTCCTCGTCCCTTGGGCCACCGGTCGCGCATCTCGATGCATGATGGCCGAGGAGTCGAATTTCATGACTCAATGTGAAATGAATGCACATACAAGCACCTAAAGCCAACAACTCCGTCATGGGTAGTCAAGAGTATCGGCGATCGGGAATCGAGGCACGTTTCGTCACTTTGAGTACGAAACGTCCCTCGTTTCCGGTGTTCAGACTAAGTCCTATTCCGAACACAATGCAACAAACAATGGCATGCACAATGCGACTTTAAGTATGCAACCTAAATGCTATGCAACTAAGTGATGCAAACATGCAAAGGATGACATGCAAACATGCAACTAGCATACACAATGCTATGAACTAACAATGGCATACTCAATGCACGTGGTACTTAGCATACACAATGCACCTAAGAACTAACATATACAATGAGATGAACAAGGCGCGCACAATGCAATGATCAATCATGCGACAATGTGATATACTTAATGCTATGGAATACAATGGCATACTCAATGCAAAAATGGGCTTAAACCAAAATGAATGGGCCTCAGCCACACCCAAATCAGTGGCCAAACATGATGAAAACAAGACTCCAAAAACTCATGCTAGCATACACAATGCAAGGACCTAAGCCCAAGGGCACAAAATGCAACTCTACAAAAGCATTGAAAGGATGAAACATGGCATACAATGACACATGTTCCAGCTCTGAAATGACATACAAAATGGCTCCGAATCATGCAAACAACTCACACAATGCATGTTGAAAGGCTCAAGTACCGAAACTAGTGAAGCACATTACACTAGAGGCATGCAAGGCGATGCTCAAATGACAAAACAAACTCCAAACAAACCTTAAGTAGGCCCAAAACAATGGCAAAATGAGCCAAGATGGTGGCTTGAAAGGCATAAGAATGAAGCTCAATGCAAAGGCTCATAAATGGGGTATAATGATGCAACTCTCAAACATATTGAAAGAGTGACAAACATGAGAATATGACTAAGAAATAAACTCTGAAATATCATGCTCAATGATGCTAAAACATGCAAACACCTCAAGTTAAGCATGCAAGGGGATTCAAAACTCAAGGCTAAGCAAGGCTATTACACTACAACCATACATGGCAAGCATCATTCGACCAAGGGACCTCAAAACAAAGCTAAGGCAGCCCAAAATATGAACAAAATTAGTTTGGAGTATAGCCAAAATATGCTAGCATAGAGGGCCAAAACAACATGCATTATAAGCTAGTGAACATGATTTATACTACAAGCATGTGAAGCATATGAGAGGATACCAAACCAGCCAAAAAAAGAATCATGGCATGCCAAATGATGGCCAAAAACTCACTGAAACATGACCAATACATGCAAGAATGAGGTGTTACTTTGATAGGCTATGCAAGGGATTGTTCTACACATGCAAGAGGCAAACAAAAGGTGACCAAACCAGCCATAGACAGAGTCTAGTCAGGTCCTAAAAGTCACTAAAAAGGGCCTGAACCATGGCTAGGAAGTGTGGAAATATATGCTCCCTTGGAAAGCCAAAAATGCAAGCAAACAAGGCCAAAAGAGATAGGGTCACCCCTCTCTGATTTTGGCCCTCAAAATCACATGCCAACCATTGAAAATCTGCTGGACTTCAGTGGCTAAAGGGCCAAGAAAATCTCAATACAAAGGTCTCATGGCATGGCTCAAAACAAGGCTAAATAGAGCATGCAAGAGGGTAGATGACCCCCAACACCAAAAGAGCCTTAAACAAACATGAAAATCACTTAAATATGAACCTTTTTTCAGTTGACAACAAAGCTCAAATAAGCATGAAAATGAGGCTAAGGGAAGGATCAAAATAATACTTAAAAGAGGGAAAAGTGATTACCCTTGAAGCTCAGCAAAACCAGCAAACTTTGGGACCAAAAACCAGCTCTTTAACCTCTGAAAACAACCTCCAAGAACCTCAAATCAATGGTGAAAGTGTATGGCTATGAGGTGTAGTGTAAAAGGGTCAAGAACAATGCACCTTTTGAGCCAAAATATAGAGATATAGAGAGATGTGTATTGTTTTGCCTTAGGGAAATTCTGAACCTGGTTCAAGGAGGGGGAGGGCCTCTCTTATAGACAAACAAGGCCAAAGCTTCTTCAAGAAGCTAAAAATAAGGCTCAAGATCCTCTATACACGTGTATGGAGGATACAGTCTGTGCCTTCCAGCTGGCACCCACTCAAACAGACAAAACAAGAGGGAACTGGCCGACCAGAAAAGGTGGTCGGCCGACCACTTTTCCTGGTCGGCCGACCAGGGTAGGTGGTCTCCCACACAAAAAAGTGGTTGGTGGCTTTATTTGGTGGTCTCCACTTTTAAAAGCAAGCTAGTGGTATGGTGGGAGACCAGCAAATGTGGCCCAAAGACCAAGAAAACCAACTTCCCGACAAGAAAATCGACTGGCAGGGAAAAAGTGGTCTTTAAGGAGAAAAGGTGGTCTCCCACCCTTGTACCACCTCCCAAACAAGGAAAACAAGGTTCATGCCAAAAATGAACCAATATGGATGCAAAACGAGAGTTCGGGGGGGCAAAGCGCGCGGCTAGGTGCCCCGAAAATTGGCTGTTGAGCACCAAAAGTGGCGTACGGCCACAAAAGTGGTCTCTCAAGCCACAAAAGTGGTCTCCCAGACCACAGTGTCCCTCTAGACAGAGGAAACAAGGTGTGTTCTAAAAACCGTGCCAAATGGAGAATGTTAAGCAGTCCCGGGTTGAGGCGCGCGGCCGACGGCTCTGAAAACTGGAAACAAGTCTCCAAATGGGAATAGTGGCCTACGACCACTGAGAGATAGTCTACATGACCTCTCCCTCTCTTCGGGAAGAGAAAACAAGACCTGGTCCGCAGACCGAGTCAAGGTACAAAGGGTCCCGAGGTCCGGAGGCGAGGCTCCCAGCCAAAACTCCGAAACTCGAAATGAGCACAACATGTACTATCACCGAGCGCTCAATCGATGACACCTAAGTCTTAAGGACGGTCAAAAATGGGGTGTCTACAGCTCCCTCTACACATTTTCCACTGCTTAATTAAAGGAGATAACTTCACCATGATAGAATACTAGTACGACCGAGCTAACTTATGCCACCCGACATACTTAGTTCGGCACTTACATGGGCAATGCTTAGCTCGGTCCTCGCCCACCTATATCTCGGTTGGGACTGCTCATACCGAGCTAACTACGGTCGCCTCTGATCGAACTAATAGCAGTAAGGCCCAATGTCACCACCAAAATTTGGACAATTAAATATTAAATTAGGATTAAACCCCAATCAATATTCCATCATCCAAATCCTAGGGGTGAAACAAAAAAAACTAAACACAAACTAAACTATTCACCATAATTCTATAACTAACCAATACCTTCAACATTAAAGTAACAATAAATACTTCAAAACAACTCAAATAACGTAAGGTTACAACCTATGCCAAATTTTCAAAATACTAAGGTCATAAAAGAAAATAAAAATACATAAACTACTAACAACCATAAACATGAGAAAACAAAAGAAGTCCAATCGACATGTCCTACGATCACAATTATTTCTTGCCATCACCAAAGCCTCTACTAATCCTGCAAAGGAAGCTCAACAGTAACGCACTGAAAGGTTGCCAAGAGACAAAACGGGTCAGTATACAGGTATACTGGTATGAGTACAAGAATAAACACCCACGTGTCCACCCGACACAAACAAAAATACATTAAATTCTTTTTACTAGACAAGACAAGTAGTTCCAACCGCACCGAGACGAATGGGTAGTTTCTCGAGATACGGTGGCATTTAGTTTCTTGTCCGTACACAACGAAATATAAATTGATTATAAAATAAACAAAAATAGAAATAGAAATAGAAATATGGTGGGTCAGCCCTGCATAAAAAGTTAGTAAGACCCACCATCCTGCAAAAGAAAATAATGTTAGTATAAATTAATCATAAGTAACTTGCTGAAGAAATATAAAAATGTACCGTTTCATGCTTAAATAATTCGAATTGGCGAAAACTTAAAGAACGAAAGTTGTACAGAATCAAATTTTATAAAAGACATCGCGGACGAATTTGACAGAAACTGAACAGGTTAAGAGGAAACTTGATCTAAAATTCTAGACGGAATTCAATCGAAAAATCTGAAACTGAAATTGAACAAAAACTGCCATAAGATGATCTTTTTCGAAAAAGTTCAAAACATGAAAAATGTGCAGAATAATGTTTTACTTCAGTTTACACGAAACTAATAAAAATGAGCTCGTTTCGTGGGTTAAAACAGCCTATAAAATCTGCATTACCAAAATGAATCAAACCGACAATAACCAAGGTCACCCGATTATAAATTCTAATCGATCTTTTTAATAAAACGCTATAACACAAAAGTTGTCCAAAATCACGTATACATACCTCTACTCAAATTTCATAATTTATTGAGGTCGATTACTATTTTTCAAGATGTACAAATCAATAAACTCATAATTCAATTTTTGTACCTTAACTCCATCAATATAATTCGAACTATACATTTAAGTTCATAATTACTTCTTTGTACCTTAACTCAATTAAAACAATTTGAACTATCATACAAGTTCATAATTAATTCTTTGTACCTTGACTCAATTAAGACAATTCGAACTATCATACAAGTTCATAATTAATTCTTTGTACCTTGACTCAATTAAGACAATTCGAACTATCATACAAGTTCATAATTAATTCTTTGTACCTTGACTCAATTAAGACAATTCGAACTATCATACAAGTTCATAATTAATTCTTTGTACCTTGACTCCACCACTTCGGCCCTCCCCTTCTGGCCTACACATATATCCCATGTGCCTCCCGTATACCTAACCCACTCCGAAGCCAAACTTGCACGGGGATATCGTCCCGAGTTTGACTCACACTCCCCGGATGGTTAGCATATACGTACGCGCGCAAATCAAAGCACTCGTCTACTCATGAGAACGAGGCAACAATATATACAAACATCTCATCGACATCATGAGACAAATATAACAATGCCGGGCATAAGGCATCAAACAACTCTCATAATCCTCACATTTTTTTTATACACTCTTTCTCACCATCACTCAAATAAAATAACAATCCATGGAGTCATAGTGGAGTACAAGGAATTTATCTATGAATTCTTAATGTATTAAATTTCATATGACCGTGAATATGATTACAACCATAGAATAAATCCATATAAAAACCCTAAACATGGCATACACCACTAATCAAAATAATTAAAATCAATCTATCATCTACATGCAAATACAAAATCAATTAAAAATAAATAAATAAAAACAACGAATCAATCCATCCTCTAACCAATATTTATGGATTCTAACTTTATTCCAATTTCACATAATTATGAGGGTGATTAAATCCATAAAATAAATACATAAAAAAAAAACATAAACCTTGCATACACAACTAATTAAAATAAGTGAAATCAATCAATCTTCTAAAAATCCTAAACTTTACATATACAACTAATCAAAATAATTAAAATCAATCAATCATCTAAAAATCCTAAATCTTACATACACAACTAATAAAAATAATTAAAATTAATTAATCATCTAAAAACCCTAAACTTTACCTACACAACTAATCAAAGTAATTAAAATCAATCACTTATCTAAGAACCCTAAACTTTACATACACCACTAGTCAAAATAATTAAAATCAATCTATCATCTATAACCCTAAATCTTATATTCACAACTAATTAAAATAATTAAAATTAATCTATCATCTTTATGTAAAAAAACAAAATCAAACTAACCTCAAACAAATAAAAATAAATACAACGAATTAAACATAAATCAAGGGAAGTGGGTTTTGTACTTAAAATTATTTTTGAAGATCAAAGAATCACTCAAAGAATTAATAAAGTCACCCAAAATAAAACCCCAAACCTTACATACTCAACTAATTCAAATAATTAAAATCAAACAATCATCCAAAAACTCTAAACCTTACATACACGTCTAATCAAAATAATTTAAAAATTAGTCAATCTTCTAAAAATTCTAAACCTTACATACCCAACTAATCAAAATAATTACGATCAATTAATTATCTAAAAATTTTAAACCTTACCTATACATCTAATCAACATAGTTAAAATTAATCAATCCTCTAAAAATCCCAAACCTTACATCCCCAATCTAATTAAAATTACTACAATCAATTAATCATCTAAAAATCCTAAACCTTACATATACGTCTAATCAACATAATTAAAATTAATCAATCATCTAAAAATTCTAAACCTTATATACCCAATTAATCAAAATAATTACGATCAATTAATTATCTAAAAATCTTACACCTTACACGTACCACTAACCAAATTAATTAAAATTAATCACTCATCTAAGAACCCTAAACCTTGCACATATCACTAATCAAATTAATTAAGATTAATCAAACCTCTAAGAATTCTAAACATTGCACGTACCACTAGTCAAATTAATTACAATAAATCAATCATCTAAGAACTCTAAATATCGCATATACACTAATCAAAATAATTAGATTAATCAATCATCTAAAAAAAAAGTAATAAAATCAATAATCATTTAAACACCCTAAACCTTATATATATCACTAATCAAATTAATTAAAATAAATCAATCATCTGAGAACCCTAAATTTTACATGTTCCACTATTCAAATTAAATAAAATTAATCACTCATCTAAAAACCCTAAACATCTCATAGACACTAATCAAAATAATTAAGTTAATTCATCCTTTACATCCACATACAAAAATATTAAATCACATCAACTTAATAACATAAATAAATAAATAAATTAACGAATCAAACATAATCAAAGAAAATAGGGTTTGTACTCACAATTATTTTTTTGAAGATTGAAGCAAGACCAAGAGGATTAATTGAACCACCAAAATAAACCCAAAACCCTTTTTTTTTTTTCTTTATTTTTCTTTTCTTTTTCTGTTCCATCTCCCGCGGCACACACACTCCAACAGAACTCTTTCTCTCTTCTTTGATGACCAATCTCTCTCTCTCTCTCTCTCTCTCTCTTGCCGCCGCACAACACTTCTCTTTCTTTGTTTTCTTTGTTTTCTGGTCACTCACTTATAACCTAATTGACTATAAATTATATATATATATAAACCTAAATCTCATACATAACAACCTAATAAATTATTATATAATATTACACAACAAATTATATTATATATAAATATAAATATAAATATACGATAATATATATATATATATAAATAACAAATATAAATACACCTCTTTTTTTTTATGTATAAATGAATATATAAATATAAAGATTTTGATTGATTATATATAATTAAATACCACATTAAACTAATTAAATATCACATTAAATTAACTAAACAATACATTAAATTCCCATGTAACCCACACAATTAATAATTACAACATTAAATCCATTAAATATTACATTAACTCTCATGTGACCACACAATTAATAAAGTCAAAAATAAAATAAGTTAATAATAACCATAATAATAATAAATAATGACTAAAGAAAATTAGGGTCGCTACACCCAATCACTTCGGCCCATAGCTCGGCCAATTACTAAACCTGGGCTCAACTCGGCCCTAATTCACAAAATCTCCCTCTCAATTACCCCTTAATTCCATCTGCAACACATGATTTGAGATTATTCTTTTCTAGCTGAGCTAAAAACATTCAAGCCAGCTGAGCTCATCCTCTACCGAGCTATCGATTAGTCCGGTTCATAAACGTCTTCTCATTGCTCCGTACATCTGAACCGTTTTCTATTCCCTTGGACACGTGGCCGACTTCCATTGGTCAAGTACAGTTGTCACAGCCGTCTTCGTACTTCGCGTATTTTGAACAGTCCCGCCCATTTTATGTGTTTTATACAAAAGACCCCATATTTCAAACCAAAACACTCCACTGTTCATCTCCTTTTCATTGCCTCTTGAATCTTCATAGCATCTACAAGACTCTCGTTCTAGCTTGTATTTCTCACTGCCCCGATCTTCGTCTCTTCAATCTGAAGTGGTAAGTGGCTCAACCTTTTCCTTTTTCTGTTCATTTCGTGAGCACATATAGTATAGCAATATATACACATGTTTTCTGAAACTCACTCTTGTAATTTTAACACAAATCTCCAAAAACCACATACCCAGACTTTTAATCACACTTCATCTGGATGTCACAATCAATCTGTTATGAAATCTTTTTGATCCAAAATAACACCACAATCGAACTAGGAACCTGTTTGTATTGGGTATGCATACAACCAATCTAGGAACCTTTACTCAATAACTGAACTAAAACTTGCACACCTTATGCTACAACCGGTCTAAGAACCTTCGTGCTTATTAGCCGATCTAAAGACTCTTGCTTCAACCGAACTAAGAACAGACTGCATCCCTCGTAGCCGAACTAGGGTTGTATTTATCTTGCCTTCTTACTTGGCCCAATCCAGCAATCTGGGCTTAACACTTTATTTTCCACTTTGCAGACTTGACTAGGTTTGGCCAGGCACACCTTCGCACTAACGCTCAACCGAGACATTCAGCGTCGTCTTGACACCGAGCTAGACTACCGTGATAATTTATAAACTATTTAAGCCGAGTGGGTAAATACCGGTTCTCAGTAAACTCACCAGGGACCATTGCCAAATTCCGTAAAGACTACAACATTCCTGACGACGTCCATCTTTCATTAGCCAAACTTGATATCACATCCTGGGGCAAGCCGGGATTTGTTCCATTTACTCTAATATCAATCATTGAAGCCGGTCTTCGATTCCCCATTCAACCACTAATATGCGAGTTCCTTAGGCAGACTAGATTATACCCAACCCAACTAAGCATCAATTCTTACAAAATAATAAATGGCATCGCCGAGCTAAACCACCGGCTTGGCCTCAACCTCGGATTGGCCGAGCTTTTCCACCAATATTCGCTCTGTCAAAATGATGACAGTTGGGTGTATTATTTAAGAATACATAGAGGCCGAAAGAAAATAATAAAAGACACACCGGACAAGACTTGAATGACGATGATTTCTTCTGAGTTTCTAGCAATTTTGAAGACCAGGAAACCCAGATACTGGGCTATAATATTAACAGGAACAAAAGGACTACTGGTATGAATACCTCGGCTAAGTTGTCTGTTTTCTCCTTTTGTTTATTACTTTTCGCCGTGCTAACCGTTGCTTTTCTTTTATGCAGACCTGAACCACCTAAAATCACGGTACCAGTGCGCCAATCAGGACGCCCTTCGCACCGTACTTCGATACCATCACCGGGGCTGGGCCGAGCTTCTGAACTTTGAGCCAACATACACATCCAGCGAAAGGAGGAAAACCAAGGTAACCAACTTCCTTCTCGAGCCATCACCAGAACTAGATCCAACTCTACCCCAAATCAATCTCATTCCTCTAACCGAAGAACAAGAGATAGCCAAACGTCGAGCTGTCCGAGCACTGATTATCGAAACAACTCAAGCCGGCCATGTTCAAACCGAGGTACCATAAGCCAGTCAAACAAACGAGGCAATGGTGGCCTTTCCAACGGCCCAAGCTTCGTCATCCCGGTCGAGCAAGCGTGCTTGCACATCCTCAACTGAGCCATAACACCTCGTTAATGAAGACAACACCGTACTCCCTCAAACCATGCCACTGAGCCCAAAACCCGTGCGTTCTGACCGGGCTAGCTCTTCAGAGTGGGCCCCAAAAGTAACATACAAGAATTGAGCCATAAAGAACACAGACTCAGTGGTGGCAAACAAAGACCATACGCTTGCTTTTAACCTGGCTAAGAGTGTGTGCTTGCCCTCTGACATGGAGCATCATGATCATTTGACCGAGCTCAAGGCCATCCATTCGGCGACGAAGTCAATGGTGCTGGTAAGTGCTCTTTTTAACCGTCTTTCATTTTACATCATCTGTTTGCTCGGTTTTTATTCATAATTGTTACCTCTCCTGTAGGCCATACAGAAGAATCACATCGCTCATAAGCGCGTGCTGGAGCTACGCAAGACAACGCGGCTGGCTGTAGCAGATGCCAACACTAAAACAGCTGAACTGAATGAAGGAAAGCAAAAAACGACCGTGCTTGAATCTGATATTGCCAGACTTACCGAGCTGGTCAATGCGGCAGAAGCGGACAAGCAAAAAGCTTTGGCCGTGCTAAAAGACTGTTACTTGCGCGAGCTGGCCAAGCTTGAAAGGAAAAAAGATGCTGAGATCGCCGAGCTACAAAAGAGCGCGGACGATGCTGAGGATCGCGACTACAAAGAAGGGGAGGCTACCTATATCTTACAATATGAAGCTGCAAAGGACATATTCTTCAAATGTGGATGGAAGGCGGCTGCAACAAAGCTTGGTTACGGTGAATAAACCAAGGTCTTCCAGAACCCTCCTCCCCACTTCATTCTGAGTTATATGGCAGACTACGCCAATGCTATTCAACAAAAATTTCTCTAAGTAGGGGAGGAAGAGAAGACATCCCCAGAGCCCAACAACACCCCAGCTGCTACCAATGATCACGGTCTCTAAACTGCCCAATCAGCTTGGGTGGAGCCACCGGTGCCCATTACGGTTGAAAATATGGCTATGACCGACCTTCTTATTGGAACCGAGCTACCGAGTAGTGAAGCTCGGGTTGACCTGGATGCAGATCTGGATAATCTGTTTGCCTGATCTTGTATTTTCTTCTTTTAATGTCAATTTCTTGAAAGAATTTGTAGCTGGGCTGAAGCCCCATCTCTTGTAATGTAGTTCCATCCTTGAATGAAATCTGCTTCTATACCATTCTTTTTGCCCGGTTCATATCCTGCTTGTGTTTGTCGCTCAATTTTAATTAGCATGCCTTAATCTTTTTTGGCCGAGATAGCTAACTTGGTTTAGTAGTTTTTTAATCTGTTTGTTTGTCATACCAGCCTTCTCTAGCTTAGATCCTTATCTCGGCTGTAGAGACGTAAATGTTGGTTATTCCTGCCAACCTCTTCAGTCTAGATCCTTATCTCGGCCGAAAAGAGCTAAATGTTAGTTATTCTTGCCAACTTCTTCAGCCTAGATCCTGATCTCGGCCGAAAAGAGATAAATGTTGGTTATTCCTGCCAACCTCTTCAGCCCAGATCCTGATCTCGGCAGAAGAGAGATAATTCCTGCCAACCTCTTCAGCCCAGATCCTGATCTCAGCTGAAGAAAGATAAATGTTGGTTATTCTTGCCAACCTCTTCAGTCTAGATCCTGATTTCGGCTGCAGAGAGATAAATGTTGGTTATTCCTGCCAATATCTTCAACCCAGATCCTGATCTCTGCTGAAGAGAGATAGATGTTGGTTATTCTTGCCAATCTCTTCAGCCCAGATCCTGATCTCAGCTGAAGAGAGATAAATGTTGGTTATTCCTGCCAACCTCTTCAGCCGAGATCTTGATCTCGGCTGAAGAGAGCTCAATGTTGGTTATTCCGGCCAACGTTCTTCAGCCTAGATCCTTATCTTGGCTGAAGAGAGCTAACTTGTTTGGTTATTCCTGCCAAACTTTCTGATTGCCCCTTGCTGGCAATGTCTGAGAACAACTATTACAATAGAAAGATTTATGCTAAAAAAGTAGTCTACTTGTTTTGTTTGAAAAAATGAAAATTATAAATACTCTATAGAAAAACTAAAAGTAAAATAGCTTGAGATTGGCAGTGTTCCATGGCCTAGGAATAACCTTGTTGTTTCCATCCTTCAAGTGATATGTCCCTTTTCCTACTAAACCAACCACTTTGTATGGCCCTTTCCAGTTAGGTCCTAATTTGTCGTCTCCAGGTACCAAGATGTTGCCCATTACTTTGCGTAGTACCCAATCTCCAACCTTGAATTGCCTTGGATGAACTGTTTTGTTATATTTTTTGGATAACTCCTGTTGGTACGAGGCAATGTGAACTAGAGCTTTTTCCCTTCTCTCCTCTGCAAGGTCGAGTTCCAAGGTTATAGCTTCTTCATTCAAGTCTGGATTGAAATTTTCACTTCTAATAGTAGGGAGGCCTACTTCCAGTGGGATTACTGTCTCCATGCCATAGGCCAAAGAAAAAGGCATTTCGCCAGTTGACCGCCAAGGTGTGGTACGGTAAGCCCATACAACATGAGGAACCTTTTCAGCCCACTTGCCTTTTGCTTTTTCCAACCTTTTCTTTAAGCCATCTAAGACGACTTTGTTTAAAGCTTCTGCCTGGCCATTTGCTTGAGGGTATGCTGGTGTAAAGTTGTAGAATTCTATCTTGTATTCCTCGCAAAAGCTTTTGAAGATTTTGCCATCAAACTGAGTGACATTGTCAGATATCAGTGCTTTGGGTATATCAAATCGGGTTATAATATTATGCTAGACAAACTTCTTTACATCTTTCTCTTTTATTGATGCGAGTGTTTCAGCCTCTACCCATTTTATGAAGTAGTCTGTTGCTGCGAGAAAGAACTTCTTGTTGTCGGGAGCTATTGGAAGTGGTCCTACTATATCCAGGCTCCACATTGCGAAGGGCCATGGGCTAGTAAATGGTAGAAGCTTTCTGGCCGGTTGGTGTATCTGGTGTGCGAACTTCTGACATTTTTCACACCTCTTGACATTGTCACGCCCCAAACCCGCCCCAAAAGGTTTGGTGACGAGACCGGCCAGTAATCCTAGATTACCACAGGCCTTTCTATACATAACATAAATAAAATGGGGCTCGCGGAAGCACATGCAAAACTATAGTCCATGAGCTGTGCATTTATATGAACAAGTGTATATACATGCCAAAAATGTTAATTACATAACATGATCAAGAACATTACATAAGTACAAGTCACAAAGAACAAAAGATAAAACTCTCTCACGGCCTTCCAAGCCTAGCCCCAGCTCGGAGGCACGCAAAACTCCTGGTTAGGCTTCAAAGCAGCGGCTCATTTCGAGACTGAATGCTCACCTATAATACATAAATACAAACAATGAGCTAAAGCTCAGCAAGTACCATTAAAGTAAAGGGTTAGTGAACGAATTCCAACATTTCATATTTACAGTCATAAACAGTCAACAGTCATTAATGGCATAATCCACAGAACCTTCATAACCTTTCATAACAGTCTATCAATTAAACAGTCTAACAATCTCACGAGATCTCGGATCGCCATGGGCCTTCATCTTCATGCCCTAACCCATGACTCCATCACATCATGGGCTCAAGATGTTCATGTCGCACCCATGACCTAACTATCTATGGATGCCATACTAGATTTGCAAATTAGGACATTCGTTCACAGTTTAAAATCACCTTTCAAAACATATCATATCACTTTTAAACATAGTTCATAATAACATAACTTTACAGAAACGTTACTCACAGTGGGTTTCCAATACCGGTACGCAGTCTTGAGGTTTGTCCTGCAATTGACATTATAAAACATTCCTTAACATTCATTATCATCATACATTAAACCATTCATGCTTTTCTTTCCTTTTCTTCACTTTAATACATGCCATTACATTCGTTCTTTACTTCATTTCATGTTCATTACATGCTCAAGATGCTAAATGATACAATTAACGTGGTAAAAACAAGTATGCAACTTCCCCAAAATTTTCCTGGAAAAAGGCACGCCTTTCGGCGCCACTTTGGCCGCTCGGCGTCTTAAAAATGTCCAAAATCTTTGGGAGGGTGTTTTTCTGCGCTCGGCGGGCTTACCTCACTTCGGCGGACATCTGAAACTCTGAATTTCTGGTTCTTCTCTAAGCTTCCATTTTCCTCTTTACAAAATCACTTTCCATTACATGAATTTCATAACCCAAAATACTTGAAACTCATCTTAAATCAACATCAAAACTTCAATTCAAAACCCATATGGATCATTAACAAGATCAAACCCATGAACTAAGATGAAAAACCATAATCATGCACATGAAGCTTCATTTCTTAACATCCATGGAGGTTCTTTCTCAAATATGATGATTCATGCCATAATCTTGAGATCAACATGCTAGATGCCAAGGATTAACAATCAATTTCATAAAAATCTTACCTTAACCACTTAATTTGGAGGAGTTAAGCTTGAGTTTCCCTTCTTCTCCCTTGGTTCTCTCTTTCTTCCTCTTCCTTTCCCTTGCTCCTCTCTTCTCACGGTTTTCTCTCTTCTCTCTCCCAGATATTTCTCTCTTTGGTTTTTTTGAGTCAAATGAGTCAACAAAGTCTATCCTTATCTATATTCTATATATAACATATACACCATAAAAATCAATTTGAGCAAAAAACGTGAGCCAAACAAGGCCCTTGTTTGCTTATAACAACTATGCCAAAACATTTGAGCCAAACGGCACTTAGCGAATCAGATAAATTTCAGTCTTCAATTTATTTCCTCAAAAGCCTCTAAAAATTCCCGATATCACATAGACATGTTCAATTTCATTTCCTGAACCCATTACGGTCTTCAATTTCAATCCCGAAGTCATGGTCTTAACAGATAATTTTCTAAATCAAACAGGTATTCTTCAATTAAATTATACTAACACATCATTAATTACCAATAATTAAATCATACAGTTCTGGGTCATTACAGACATACTTCTCAGAATCTGCTTGCATGTATGACTACCAATATCCTTGTGAAATTACTCTGTAGGCCGATGATCTTCCCATTTGGTGGCTTCTGCATACGCCTTCATATATCTCAAAAAAAAATGTATCAACCTTGCTAGGATGGACACACATCAAGTAAGGTCCTGTGAAGGATTTTTTGTATAACGCCAATGCTGGAGAGAGCCAAAATCGCTGTGATTTTGCTCTGATTTTGTTGGCCTCTTTCTTTTCTTCAAGCAAGATACTGTGTTTTAAGAATGCTATAATGGGATCCATCCATGAAAGACCTAGTTCGACACAACATACCTCAGCTACTTCGGGTTCTTCAATGCTTGGTCTGGGTAGAAAGTCGATCAGTAATGGATGTGGGATAGATGTATTTGCCATTGAGGCAAAACATGCTAGTTCGTCTGCTCTAATGTTTTCTTCTCGGCCGATTTGCTCTATCCGCACTACTTCGAACTTTATGATCTCCTTTCTGATTAACTCTTGGTACTTAGCCATCCTCTCATATTTCGCCTTGTAGTCGCTTGAAATATGGTTTACTACCAGCTGGGAGTCACTGTAAACTATTAGCTCGGTGGCCTTCATAAAAAGTGCTGATCTTAGGCCTACTAAAAGTGCTTCATACTCCGCTTCATTGTTTGATGTTGGAAAGCCAAGATTGACTGCTTGTTCCACTATTAGGCCATCTGGTGAGATGAAGACTATGCCAAGTCCTGCGCCGTGCCTATTGGATGCTCCATCCACAAAGAGCTTCCATATCTCTCCGACGAATAGTTTCCAGCAAGTAAAGGGGTCGAATGATGTCTTGGGGCACGTGTGCTGCTGACGTTTTCTTTTGAGTCCATATCTGCCGTTGGGGTTTGCTCTTCACTATCTGACTGCCCTAAGTTTTTACTTGTTGACGAGTCCTCGTTGGGAATGGCATGGTTTACCCATTCCTTCCTGTCTTCAATCCTGTATGTCTTAGAATGTAGCTGGGCACCTTGTTTTGGGGGCTGCGTAGTTCCTGCGACACTTTTCATCCCCATTTCAGTTGTACCGGTCAAGTCAACTGGGCAGATGTGATGACTTCCTAGTGTGAATTCAACCACAAAGTCTGCCAAAGCCTGGGCTTTTATTGCTGTTCTGGGTTAAAACATGATGTCGAACTGTCCCAGCTCTACTGTCCATTTCAAGATTCGTCCAAAAAAGTCCGCCCTCTCGAACAAGGCCTTTAATGGGAAAACTGTTAGGACGTTTATAGTGTGGGCATGGAAATAATGAGCCAATTTCCTTGAGGCCATCATCAAAGCTAAGGCTAGTTTTTCTAATGGTAGGTACCTTGTTTCAACATCCAGTAAGGTTTTGCTAACATAAAACATAGGCAAGTGTTGGATTTCTTCCGTTCTGACCAACACTACACTGACTGTATGCTGTGAAACCGCCAAGTACAAGAAGAGCTCTTCTCCTGGTACTGGGGTTACTAATAATGGAGGAGAGGTGATGTACTTCTTCAGGCTCTCTAGGGCGCGGTCGCATTATTCATCCCACTCAAATTTGGCTTTCAAAGCTTGGAAGAATGGTCGACATCTGTCTGACGATCGACTTATGAATCGGTTGAGTGCGGCTGCTAGACCAGTGAGATGCTGTACCTCTTTGACTGTGTTAGGCCTCTCAAGTTCTTGGATTGCTTTGATCTGAGAAGGGTTAGCTTCTATACCTCGGTTGGTTACCAGAAAGCCTAGGAATTTGCCTGATCCTACACCGAATGCACACTTGGATGCGTTCAAGCGTAACTTGTTCTTCTTCAGGATTTGGAACATTTCATCTAGGTCCCTGAGGTGGTCCTTCTCATCCTTGCTTTTGACCACCATGTCATCTTTGTAAGCTTCCATCGTTTTGCCTAACAATGGTTCAAACATTTTGGTGATCATCCGTTGAAAAGTTACCCCTGCGTTCTTTAGGCCAAAGGGCATGACCTTGTAACAGTACAGTCCTCTAGGTGTCATAAAAGATGTGACCTTCTAGTCTGGCTCAGACATAGTAATCTGATGATAACCTCTATACGCATCAAGAAAGCTAAGTCAGCTATGTCCTGCCGTTAGGTCCACTAGTTGGTCTATCCGTGGTAAGGGAAAACTGTCATTTGGGTATGCCTTGTTGACTGTTTTGTAATCCACGCAAACATGCCATTTTTCGTTCTTCTTTGGCACTACTACAGTATTGGAGATCCACCTGGGATAGTGCACTTCTCTGATGGCTCCTGCCTTCAGCAAGTTTCCCACTTCCTCCGCCACTATCTCCGTATGGTGGAGTGTCGATCTGCGAATATGCTGTATGATTGGTCTGGCATTTGGGTGGACATTAAGTTGGTGGCAGATGAACTTAGGGTCTGTGCCAGGCATGTCGTATGACGTCTAGGCGAACACTTCGATGTTTGAGATTAAGAATTCCATTATCTCAGTTCTCTCAGTGCTGGACAAAGACGAGCCTAGCAAAAAGAACTTATCTGGGTCCTTTTCATTTATCTTTACCTCAACCAAGTCCTGTGGGAAATTCTGTATCATTCTGAACATTGGTTGCCTCCCCGAGGTTTGGAACTCCTGGCAGGGGAGGAGTTTGATCTGGCAGATGCTCGGTTCTTTGCTTCTAGCACAGCAATTGTCTCTGCTGTTCCTTCACCGGTGTGGCTGTTGTTCGAGAATTACGCTGACGGACGGCATCCTGCTGCATTGTTTTCATGCTCTCTTGGAGGTGGCACACCATCTCCTCCAAACTAGCCATACTGTTCTGTTCTGGTTAAATTACTGGTATATATTCTCTCTCTGTTGGTGACATGGAATCCTAATCCCTATTGAACACAGGTGGGGTAGATAAGGCCCTCTGAACTAACTGCTATACTGATGTCCTCTGCCTGACTGACCTCCGTCTAGTAACCGGGGGTAGTGAGTAGTACACTGGTTGTCCGTCTACCAGATCCTCAGATCGATGGAGTCGACGACCTCTAGTCCAGAGTGCTTGGGGAGTATCTACTGGGTCAGAAGCAATCGTGCTCAACTACCCTAGTAAAAAGATAAATAAAGCGTATAAATAAACAGACAATTGGACAGCACAACGGCATAAAATAAACGTGCAACACACGATTTGGATATCATAACACCGCTAGTGAATGGATACATTGTTCCTCAAATCTGATCAACTGTTTACGAATCATTGCCCTATGTTGAATCTGGTACCCACAGATATCGATTCCCAAAATCTATTCTTGGTGCCTTGATGGGATATCAAAACTTGCAAACCGATATGCGCATTCCTGTGAGATACACTCTAAAAGCACGTAACATGTAAAGAGAGCCAATACACCCCTATGTTGGGGTAGGGTTTCCCTGTCCTATTTTGTCGAGCTAGAGTTTCACCACGCTGCAATGACTTCAAACAACCTATATCGGGTAAGCAACCTGTCCTAGTTTGGAATGGTCACTATGGATTTCGATATGCACTAGGTCGAATGGTCAAAAAGGGTGCCCTGGTAGAACCGGGGTTTGTGTTCCCATACTGGCAGAGCCCGCAACCGGTCAGCCTTATGGTCATGCCTTGACAAGACAAGCCTCCAGCAAACCATTCAGGAATAGCAGATGGCCAACACGGTGTCCTAGGCGCACCAATGCACATGCAATGCAAAGAGATACATAAATGAAATCAAAACAGGACATCACGAGTTTGAGTCAAGCTCTCTAAACTTCCCAGCAGAGTCGCCAGAAACTGTAATAGCGCTCGCGTAGGGACCTCGGCTACTACAGTTCGGACTCCTTTTTTTGTTTGTTAGTTGCGGTTCTTAATCCGAACCAAAGAGTCCAACTCTGGCAAATCGTTTGAGAAAACAGATTTGTTTTTGAAAAGAAGTGCCAAACATGGACTGCTTTGCCAGATACAGAGTCGTCACCTAAATATTTTTAAAATGGGAAATTTAGAAACCACGACTCGGTCTTGAAATACGTGTCCGTCATCACCAAAGTTGTCTTGGCTCGGGAGCTTGGGTACGATCGGGGAAGGTTAGCTATGAGCACCCCCTTTCGCCCGGTCCAAAGACCGGTCTCTACTAACCGTGATATTCGATTTTGAAAACATTACGTGTTCTTATTTCGGTTATTAGCCTAGAATTACTTATGTTATGCGCACAGCAAACAAGTATAGACCTAATTACTTGAATTGGAACAAAACATTTTATGTTTGTTTTGAAAAGGATTTGCTACTCGCAAGTAGGCTAAAATGCAGGTTTTACCACCCTCAAGTGGGTTTTAGAAAAGACAGTTTTGCCACTATCTAGTGGACTTAAAACTCTCAGTTTTAATGCCTTATCCCAATTTAAGCAATTTGACCTCCATCCGCAGGCATCCAAACAGTTATATCACATAAGCAACTAGCCGCATGGTAAGCATACTATTATGTTAACATTCACACGCATGCGAGATGCTAAAGCGTAAAAACTCACCTAGTACTCCATGCCAAAACAATAAACTAGTTAGCAAACATGCATGCCGTAGTTCATGTTAGAGTGACTAATGCATCGTATGCAATGGTGTGATCTAGACAGGCTCGGCTATCCTAAGCATGGCATGTGAAATGCTACAAGTAACAAGTACTCAATTTAGAAATTGAAATACAATGCAATTAGCGTGATGTACCGAGCCCGGTGCATGTAAGACAAATGTATGAATGCACGCATGCTATCATACTGTATGCTAATTTAAATATGCCCTAATCTACCATCGTAAGCAGGTAAATAAAAGGGAAAAAAGAAATGGGGGTTAGAAGACATACACACACTCACACACACTTATTACAAATACGCTCTCACTCGGAGGGACCAAAAGAATATAGAGTCCAAAATAATACAGTCCAAATATAGAATAAATTATTACAAAAAAATTCTAATTTAATTAATAATTGAAATGCATAATAGAAAAGGCCACAGCCCCGCCTCGGGATGCGCGAATGATGCATGCTCGAATCCGACTCGCCCGGAAAACCCGCACCATACCACTACCGCCTCTGTTCTTACTGCCTTGTCTCTCCAAAAATTGCCAAAGTCCCAGAACACCTTCCTTGCATGCTGTTGTACACCACCGGCTGGAGGAAGTGCCCATCGCTAGCTAAAATTTCCATCGGCTGCTTAGGAGGTTACCGGCCACCAATATAGTGCCGGTCGGCAGAAAATTCTTGCAGAAGACAGGTTTGACAGCAACAGCAGACAGGCAGTGCATGGTATGGGATTTTGAGCAAAAGAGGGACAAAGGAGAGAGGGGTGTCCCTCCCCTATGCAAGACTTCAAACCACCTTCTTTACCACTAAAAACCCACTGGTTTTCAGTGGTGAAAGGACCCAAAACAACAAGGCAAATAAGGCTCAAAGTAAAGACACCAAATAGGCCAAAATAAGGCCTAAAAGGGTGAGTTTGCACTCAAACCACAAAATGACCTTAATGGAAGTTCAAAAGCAAGAAAATCTAAGACTTTTTTCAGTTATACACAAAGCTCAAAACACAAAGCAAGATAGGTAAAAACTTGTTGCAAAAATGGGAAATCTAAAGTAAAGTGCTCACCCTTGAAGAACACTTGAAGAACAGGTGGTGCAAACTCCTTTATTGATCAAAACCAGTCCAAAAACTCAACAAACAACCCTCCAAGTCCCTCAATCTCGAACTAAGGTGTAATGGTGTGTGTATTAGTGCAAAAATGAGGTAAAAACACACTATTTAGGCTTAAAACACACACACAAGGATGAGAGAGAGAGAGATAGAGAGAGAGAGAGAGTATAACACAGATATATAGATATAGAAGCTCTGGTTTTTGATCAAAAATGGCCAACCTCTCTCAAAGGGAGAGAGATGGTGTTTATATAGGCACAAATCAAGGCTCAAGGCTGCTCTAAGAAGCTAACTAGAAGGGGCAAAGGGTGAAAAAGGGTCTTGGCTTCTTGGAGAATCTAAGGCAATTTGTCAGCTTCTCCAAGAAGCTTGAGCAAAAGGTCAACCTTCTAGAAGGTTTGTGGGTTCAAAGGTGCAAAGGGTCACTCCATGCACGGGGGCAGTGATGGTGCATTCAGGTGGCACGGTATGCATGCACCATGCCTCAGGGGTGCAAAGGGTTCACGCCGGCCAGTTAAAGGGATCATCGGCACAAAAATGTGCCGGTCGGCAACATATAGTGCCGACCGGCCAAATATTTTGAGAAAACAATGCCGGTGGCACCAATGTGTAGCCGGTGATAGTAGGGGAGGGCCGATGGGGTGTGGGGATGGCCAACAAGCCATTCCCTGCCCTTTAAGGTAAAAACACAGGTGTTTGGTGCAAAACCAGATACGAAGCAGTCGAGTCAGGAGGTCCTGAGACGAAGCGCGCTGCCAAGGCCTCCGGGAACTCGAGACAAACACAAACATGGATAATCACCGAGTGTTCAAACGGTGACGTCCAAGTCTTGAGGACGGTCAAAAATGGGGTGTCTACAGGTGGCATCATTGTTATTGAGTCCCTCAGTTTGTTGCCGACTAGTAAACCCTATTTATATTGCGCAATGATGAGGTTTGTAGGGCAATCCCCGATCTAGTTGAAGGTCTCCCAATGGTGACTGTTGTAAGACCTCAATGTCTCCTTTTCGCCCATGTCAATGAAGAGTAGCTGATCGATCTCCATTAGTGTTTTGGTATTCGTCCTGAATCTGGTCACGAACGCTTTTGGCAATTGTGCCCATGAGGCGATGTTGTCTTCGAGCAGCCTTTCAAACCAGGTTAGACCTAGGTCGCCAAGGCTAGATGGGAACAACATGCACATTAGAGTCTCGTTCTGCCGGTGTACTACCATAACCTGGCGAAAGTGGCTTAAGTGTATGTAGGGGTCTGACTTCCCTTCATAAATAGTAAACTTGGGCTAATGGAAGCCCGAAGGTAATAGTGTGTTCTCTATTGCTGGAACGAACGGTGAGCTCTGTAACCTTGCTAATACTTTATCTGCTGGTTCGTAAGCAAGGTGCGGCATTGGCATCCCTATCTCGACACTCCCATGTGTCTTGGGGGCCAATCGCTGCAGGGCTGAAACTCTGTGTGGGTTACGAGCCCTGGTGTCCCCCATTCATTGGGCCCTTTCTTCGTGCACTGTCCGTAAGTTCGTCGACCTAGGCAACTCCGTGTGCCTAGATGTCATTTGGTGCGTGTGCAAGGGGTAATAACTGCTTCCCTCTATATATATGACCTTTCAATCCTCGTTCTCTCAGACCTGGAATGACGAGTCCTGAAAGTCCGCAATTGAGTGCCACCTGTTCTAAGGCTCTTGCTTTCTGCTTGTGATGGTGTGGTATGTCTGTCACGATCTTCCGAGTGGCAAGAGGGTGTGTTACCTTTGCGCCCCTCTCCCGTCGCCACCCCCTTCCCTTTTATCTGGCGCTTCATAGTCTCTATGTCTACCGCCATCCTCCTTATTAACTCGTTTTGCTCCCTCACGCGATCCTTCAAAACTTGAGGATCCAGCCTTCGCCTCTGTTTTTCGGGACTTTGAAAGCGACGAGGGCTAGTGCCCCGTCTCTCCCTTGCGTCCCTCTAGGAGTTTCATCGCTGGGGTTCTAAATCCGCCATTGGTGGGATAGAAGGTAAACCTTCGCGCCTCTCACCCCCCTACGGGGTTTGCCCATTAATAATAGATTGCGACAAGTCTTCATTGTGCACCATTGCTTTTAACTAGAGAGGAAAACTCGATCACAAGGTTTCGTTCTTTGTGAAATTTCCACAGACGGTGCCAATTGTACAAGCACGAAATAATTCTTCTCGTATAATCCTGTTAATCAAGTTTGCGCTCCTCCAAACGTCGTCACTTTACTTCATGAAAACACAAACGTGAGCTAGCCGGCGGGTATGTGCCGAAAACCCCTCCGATGCCTAAGTCGGCAAATAAACAATAGACAAAAGCTCTGTATATTTAAGAGTCAAAATTGTGATACCTGTACATAGGTCCTGCTACGAGCTTTTATAGATTCTGCTTGGTATTATCCTAGTAGGATTCCAACTCTGCTTGTAAGAGTCCTCCTATGAATCACACACCCTACTCGCTACCAACCAAGTGAGATGGTTTGCACAATCCTAGTAGGACTTTACTTTCCTTAGCAGAGTCCTCCTAGGAGTCAGAAAGGTAATGCTCCCTCTACACCTTTCCCATTGCTTAATTAAGAAAGATAACTTCACCATGATAGAATACTAGTACGACCGAGCTAACTTACGCCACCCAACATACTCAGTTCGGCTCTTACATAGGCAATGCTTAGCTCGGTCCTCGCCCACCTATATCTCGGTTGGGACTGCTAAGACCGAGCTAACTGCGGTCACCTCTGACCGAACTAATAGCAGTAAGGCCCAATCACTTCGGCCCATAGCTCGGCCAATTACTAAACCTGAACTCAGCTCAGCCCTAGTTCACCAAATCTCCCTCTCAGCTATAAAAATGGTCAGGAAATTGCAATGAAAAAAACTATCACCGGAGGTGTTCATTGGAAAAATACTTTCAGAGATGGCGACAAAAGATACTTGTTGAAAAAATCACTAAAGTCCAATGGTGGTCGGAGATGATGGCTGGAGGTGATTGTTGACAACCAGAGATTGTGACCGTTGATAATAAGAATGAAGAAAGTAAAAGAAGAGTATATTAGAAATATTAATAGGTGAAAAAAGAAACAAAACTTGTAACTAATCTCCTCAATAGAATCGGTCCATAAATCTCCCTATGAAAAATGCTCTAGACTCGTGGACTAGCCTAGAGCTGGGACCCAAACTCCTTTGGGTAGGGTTGGGACGGAGAGATTCTTGAAGCCCAATCCATTTATTTGTTTTTTTAATTTATATTTAGTTGAGTTTTAGACTCTTTTTGTTAAAATTATTTTTTAATAAATTAGATATTAATTTGATAAGATTAAATATTAAAAAAATTGTTTTTTGAATTTTAAAAATTATTTTCATCCCAAAAATAAAAAGTATAAAAGTAATTAGTGTTTTTTTATTTTTTCACTAAACTAGTCTTTGAATTTTTTTCCATAACTATATTTGAAAATTCAATGAAATTGTGTTTCAATTTACTTTTCAAAAAATACATAAAATTTATGGGGCCTTCTGTATTCGAATACAACCCACTTTTATAGGTGCGGCTTTGGTCTAGTCCACCATCGGTGGACGTCTTTGTTGGGCCGTGGAGGCCCTACGGGTCCCGTTTTGAAAATTTGAACCGTTTAATGTGTAGAACTCTTCGAGTACTATATGCCTGTAAAAAATCACGTTGATCGGGTATCGATAGCTATGTGATCAACTTAGGTTTTTGTCAACCGTTAATTTATTCACCGTTCATTTTTTTTTATACAAAACTAATTTGATCACTTAGCTATCGATATCCGATTAACGTGATTTTTATGGGCATATAGTGCTCGAAGAGTTCTACATATTGAACGGTTCAGATTTTCAAAACGAGACCCGTGGTGGGCCCCTACGAGCCCAACAAAGACGCAGTCGATTCGATAGTAGACTGGACCAAAGCCAGACCCCTTTTTTATAACATATTAAAAAAAAAATTGTACCAAAAATAAAATATGAGCATTTGCTTTTTTTTTTGACTTTTTATTATTTCTCCCAATACGTTGTGAGGAAAAAATTAATGGAAATGAAAAATTATTAAATTTCAAAGTAACCCTGACCAAAACCACCAGGCCATGGGTGTTGGAATTTATTAAGGGAAGTTACCAATAAATCCTAAATGTTGAAATTGTACTCCATGTAGTCCCAACTTTTTTTCTTGTGATCTATTTGGTCCTTTCTATTGCTGAATGACGTAAATACCACTACATATTTTTTTGAACGCTTGAATAGGTGATGTGGCACGTGTCACATTGAGGGTGATCGGTGGGTGTCACACATCAACAAAGTACACTAAGGCTCTTTATGCTTTTATGAGGGTGATCGGTGGGTGTCACACATTAACAAAGTACACTAAGACTCTTTATGAGGGTGATTGATGGGTGTCACACATCAACAAAGTACACTAAGGCTCTTTATGCTTTTATGAGGGTGATCGATGGGTGCCACACATTAACAAAATATACTAAGACTCTTTATGATGGTGATTGGTGGGTGCCACACATCAACAAAGTATACTAAGGCTCTTTATGAGGGTGATTGGTGGGTTTCACACATCAACAAAGTACACTAAGGCTCTTTATGCTTTTATGAGGGTGATCGATGGGTGCCACACATCAACAAAGTACACCAAGGCTCTTTATGAGGGTGATTGGTGGGTGCCATATATCAACAAAGTGTACTAAGGCTCTTTATGAGGGTGATCGGTGGATGCCACACATCAACAAAGTGCACTAAGGCTCTTTATGAGGGTGATCGGTGGATGCCACACATCAACAAAGTGCACTAAGGCTCTTTATGAGGGTGATCGGTGGGTGCCACACATCAACAAAGTGTACTAAGGTTCTTTATACTTTTTGCCTTAGAATGATGTATATCACGTGACACACACAAGGAATGGTATATTTGACCATTCAATGTTACCAAACAAAGGAAATAAGATCAACTGGTAAGATATTCCCCCACTAATAGGACTAATCAGAACAATAGAAATAACCTTAGGACCAATCGATAAAACTGTTTGTCAGATAGGATTTATTAGTAAATATCCCATTTATTTAATAGGATAATTATTCATAGGTATTGCTATAAGGATTTGTGCACCATTAAGGCTTGGTTTGAGAAGTGAGTTGGCTTTTTGATTTTTTTGGTTATTTTAGCCTGGGGCTAAAAAGTCTGGTTTGGGAAGGACTTTTGGACTAGTGACACTTTTTTATGAAAACACCGCTAAAAAAAATTTATGGTAGCAATTAAAAGTTAATAAGACTTTTTGATGCACCAAAAAATAATAAGATTTATTGGTGTTTCCATCTTTGTAATAGAACTTTTCAGTCATTCCCTTTTATTAACTAGGAACTAATGTTCCACTTGTGCATGGGTTGTGTTTATAATTATTTGTATATATGTGAATGTGATTTTTATATGTTTTTTTCTTTTTTGACATAGAAAAAAAAATATAACAAATACAACATATCTTCAACCAATTATTTTAAATTTCCTTTTATTCAAAATTTAAAAATAATGTACGGGCAAAATTTATAACTAAATTAAGGAAAAATTTATTCCTAACGACATTTTTTTACTTCTATATAAATATTTAAAAAAATAAATTTGAAAAGGGTAGTCAATATAATATTATACATTAAGTAAAAAATGTGGTTAGCAATTATACTTACATAAATTTAGTATAGTTTTAATTTCAAATTAATATATATATATATATATTAAATGCATTTTATTTAGCTAGAACCAAATAAAATTTTCTTAACAAAAAGGAAAGTTATAAAATTTTATTGCAAATTTTCAAATGTTTATTGTTAAACATTTTATTGTACTTGCTTGTTTGTTTGTTTGTTTGTTTTAGGAGTTTTGATTTTTGATCTTTGATCTTTGCTCTACATTCATCGTATTGTTTTATTTATTTATTTTTATTCTTGTTTGATTTTCGCATAATTCTTCTTTCATAGTGCATCTCTGAGTGTATCACTAAAAATAGCATACACTTAAAATGCATATAGGGGGAAAAAAGTAAGTAATTTCCCAAAACTAAAACTATTTTAACAAAAAATAAAAACAAAAATGAAATTATTTGAAATAGAAAATGATTTATTTATTTTTAAAAATAAATTTTTAAAGAAAACAAAGAAAACAATATAAAAAAGTACATAATCCATACATAAAATATAATACAAAAAATAAATGAATTATAGGATTTTCAAGAAGTCTTTCTTGATTTTTGCATGATACTTTTTTCATAGCGTATCTCTAAAGCCATGTTTGTTTGGGTGGACATGAGCTTGCGATTGGATTAATAGTCCAATAAAATTATTAATTCGATATTTGGTCAAACAATTGAAATACGGACTAACAATCCATCTGGATATGGTATCCCACATATGATGGACTATTCAATCCCACAGAGGGAGGTGGGATATAAATTGAAAGACTAAGCCAAAATCTGGACTATTAGTCCTCCTTGTAATCCTAAGTCAATCCAAATATAAGATATGATACATAATCCAAAGGATTCGTAGTCATAAGACTATTAGTCATGAGAATGCTAATCCAACCTAATCCAGTCCGCCCAAACAAACATGGCCTAAGTGTATTAGTAAAAACATTACACACTTAAAATGCACAAAATTATAATATATAGAAAAAAATAAGTAATTCTCCAAAACTATAACTACTTTACGAAAAAATAAAAAATAAAAACAACCATAATATTTGTTTGAAACAAAAAATGATTTATTTATTAATTTTTAAAAATAAACTTTTAAAGAAAACAAAAAAAAAACTATATATATATAAAAAAAAATATAGAAACCAAACATAAAATATAATATAAAAAATAAATAAATTATAGGATTTTCAAGAAGTGAGACTCACAGACAAATTTTATAAAATCTTGTCTATTTATATACTTTTTGTGTATATTTTTTGTACTTTTGATTTTGAGAATGACATTGCAATAGTTTGCATTTCTTGCAGGGCAATGCTGGAGACCCCTAGTGGGGGCGACCCCAAGACCCCCAAGTGATTGGCGCCGCCAAAAAAAAAAGAAAAATTTGGGCCAATCAGAGATGACCCCCAGCACCCCCACTGGGGAAGCTTCTATATACACACACCAAATACTCTCTTTGCACACACTTAATGATATTTAATTTTATTACAATTTTATCCCTAAATGAAATTACTATTTTAGACATCTACCCATTTGCAAAAGTCTCAATGCACACACATCCATTACGTTGAAGAACATGAAATGTGTTGATCTCAGCTCTGTTAACGAACCTAGACACCTCTACCCTCTCACCTTCAGAGAGCATCACTTATTCTTCATTCATCATTGTTCTGGAGGATTTGCGTTGGAAATGAGCAGAGTTCGATTTGCTTGGGGAGGATATCCAAATGAGCATCACTTTTTTTTTTTTTTTTTTTCCAGCGTCATTCGGATAACCAGGGCCGAATTGTATTATTTGGTTCGAAAATCTACAACCGAAATAATTACTTACTTTCGGAAGTTGTTGTCTGAACAAATTTATTAGTTTCGGAACTTGTTGTCCGAACAAAGTATTTAAATTCGGAAGTTGTTGTCCGAATAAAGTTAACTTGTACAACATTCAACTTCCGAAATTTTAAAAAAAATTCGGACAACTACTTCCGAATGAAGTAAATTTTTTTTTTTCCCATTTTATATTCCAAATTTGCAAACTGCAAACTAAATTTACAGTTTTGAATTGCAAATTTATGTTTATAATGCCATTAAAAATTTGTAATGTTATACAAAATGTAAATGTATAAAAATTGTAATGTCAATTCACATGGATTTTATGGATACATGGATTTTAATATTAGTAAATGTTTAAAAATTTGTAATGTCAATTCACATGTTTAAAAATGTTTAAAAATTTGTAATGTCAATTCACATGGATAAAAATTTGTAATATTAGTAAATGTTTAAAAATTCGTAATGTCAATTCACATGGATTTTATGTTTTGAATTGCTCACCAAATGTAAATGTTTGATAATAAGAAAATATCACTTACAAAATCAACGACTACTGTTGCTATTTCATTCTAAAAATAAAATGTCATTATAATACCATTGTTGCCATTCCATTGTAATAAGAAAAATGTTAACTACTATTACCATTACAGCAATATCATCTTACAAAAATCACCAAAACAAATTCATTAGCACGCAAATAACATGTCACGAATCAGCTGCATGCCTATGCCTAGGCCTACGACTGTATGTTAATGTCGAAGATGGAAAGTGACCTCCAGCAGAACTAGGTCTAGCTTTGTCAATGTGCTGACCTTCAAGGACACGTGTCATACTCTCGATAGCTTGGTAAAGTCGATAAGGATGGCGAATCCCCTCCTGATAATCAGCGTCAATAATAAGATGTGAAATCTGCAGTGCATGTGCAATACGCTGCATTTGAAAAGAATATCACATTTTAAGGAACATATCAGAAAAAAAAGAAGTAAGTTACATATGCATAAGAGAGGATAATAGATTACATCCGCATGTTCGCTGAAATCCTAATGGTCATGGACACGCGGTTCATCGTCTATTTGAAGCAATAGGTGGGACATGTTGTTGATATTCAGAATCCATATTATCTGCAAAAAATACTAAGTATGTGTAATGAGTGTGTGTGTAAATAAACAGAGTGTGTGTAAAATTAATGAGAGTGTTTTAAATTATAAGTGTGTGTGTAATGAGTGTGTGTGTAAAATTAATGAGAGTGTGTAATGAATGTGTGTGTAAATAATAAGTGTTTTAAATTATAATGAGAGTGTGTGTAATGAGTGTGTGTGTAAATAATAAGTGTTTTAAATTATAATAAGTGTTATAATTAAGTGTTTTAATTAAGAAGGGGAAAAAAAAAAAACCCTGTTCGGAAGTTCACAACCGAAAATACCTATTCTGTTCGGAAGTTGTTGTTCGAAATTAAAGCTACTATTTGGAAGTTGAAAACCGAAAAAAAAATTATTTGCGGCACTTGAAAGCCGAACCAAGTAAATAGTTTCGGAACTATAGTGCCGAATAGAAGCAGAAAATTCAGAACTCTAATGCCGAATATTATTTTTGTTTTCGAAACTAGATTGCCGAACAAAAGCAAAAAATTTGAATAACCAGTTCCGAATGAGGAAACACGGCAATCACTTACAATGGTGGACGGAAAATTTCGAAAATGGTAAAAATTAACCCTACATTACAAATAAAATAGGAATGAGAAGATTCTAATCTGTGTAAACTAACCTAAAATGTGAAGATTTCAATGCCCTTCAATGCCAATACTTCAATGACACAGATGGATGGATGAAGCTTTTGGGGATGAACGGTGGAGAGTGTGAGAGATGGGTGTGTGTGTGAGAGGGGTTCTCAGATGGGTGTGTGTGTGAGAGGGGTGACAGACGGGTGTGTGTGTGAGAGGAGGTGTGTGTGTGAGAGGGGGTGTGTGTGTGTATGATTTACATTTGGGGGTATATGTGGAATGATAGGTGTGTGTAGTGAGTCAAATATATTAGGATTTATTTTTAGTGTGTGTATTGAGAGGGATTTGTATAGAGAGGAAAAGGTGTGTGTATATAGAAGCTCCCCCCACTGGGGGTCCAACTCATTTTCCCTTCTTGCATTAGGTCCATCTAATAGCTTTAGCAAACACAGATGTAATAAATTTCATAACACAAAATAGAAACAATTGTGAGACGAAGTTGACCTTTAGTACAGCTTATCATCCTCGGTGATGGGCGGTCCGGCGTCATTCTGGATCCTTGAGGATATGCTTGAGGTTGTGTCCTTGATTTGATGGGACATGGAGAGGCACTTACCACTGTGGAGTTTGCCTACAATAACAGCTTTTCGATCTAGTATCGGTATGGCACCGTTTGAGGCCTTGTATGGCGACCTTGTAGGTCTCGGTTTGTTGGGCCGAGGTGGGTGATACACCTTTGTTGGGTCCGGAGTTGGTTAGGGAGACGACGGAGAAAGTTGAACTTGTCCGTAGGAGGCTTGTTACAGCCCAGAGTCGTGAGAAATCTTATGCAGACCGTAGGAGGAGACCGTTGGTGTTTGAGGTAGGTGATTATGTGTTTTTGGAGATATCACCTAGGCGGGATTGATGAGGTTTGGGAAGAGAGGAAAGTTATCCCCTCGGTTTATTGGTCCTTTTGAGATCCTTGAGAGGATTGGCGAGGTTGCTTACCGTTTAGCTTTGCCGCCACAGTTGTCCGGAGTTCATGACGTGTTTCATGTGAGTATGCTTGAGTATGAGCGATCCATCACACGTGTTGGATTGGATCGATTTAGAGGTAGATGAGGATGCCTCGTATGAGGAGAGACCGGTTCGGTCTTGGATAGGCGGGACCAAGTCTGCGTGGCAAGACCATTCCTTTGGAAGGTTTTGTGGAAGCATCACAGAGTGGAGGAAGCCACTTGGGAACGTGAGTTGGAAGTCCGCGAGAAATATCCGGACTTGTTTGTTGATTTGTAGTCGTGTAATGAGAACTTATAATTTTGTTGAACTTTAAGAACGTTGTATGTGTCTTAAGTTGTAAAACATGGTATATGTTTTGATTTAAGGGAGTAGTGTAAAACTTGCCTTAATGTGAGAATTGATTATAATGTTGCATGTGTTGGCTATATTATAGAATTGGAGATGTATCATGAAATTTTGTTATGATATGATTTGTGAAACCATGTATATTGAGAGTGGTTGGAAAGTGGAACAAGAAATGCATGTTATAGATGCGCTTGAAAATGTATATTACGAAATGCCTCTTGATAAGAGATGGATGACCGGTAATGGGTCGAATTGTTAAATATTGTGTTATGACATTGTTTAAAATGGAGAAAAAAAAGGCTTGCTTTTCAAAAACTTGTTTTAATTTCGGGGACGAAATTCTTTAAGGGGGGGAGGTTATAGCGATCCCGGGTTTACCCCTTGTTGTATAGTGATCCGGACGTGTGTCCGTGGATGTTGGTAGTGGATTGTTGTCCTGTTCGACCTTTCATATATTGTATTTGAGTTATAGGATGTGTTAGGCGTGTTTGTTTCGGGTTGGTTGTGTTCGGAGCCAAGGGTTCTTGCTGAAATTTTGTCCTTCGCCGAGCGAGGAGTTGGTCGCCGGCGAGAGTTGAGTTTTGTGTCTGGTGGGTCGAGCTGAGCGGCTTCGCTGAGCGAAGCGATCGCGTCTGGCTGGACTCAACACCATGATTCTGGCTCGAGCGAAGCTGATTCTTCGCTTCGAGCGATCTGAGCGGTTCGCCGCTTCGAGCGTCTAGTCAGGCAGACTGAAGTGGTCGAGCCTCTGGCTCGAGCGAGCTTTTCTTCGCTCAAGCGAGCTTCTAGGATGTTGGCTCGAGCGAGACCTTCTTGGCTCGAGCTACGGTTTCAGGTTCCGTCGCTCGGCGACCAAGTCTTCGCCGAGCGAGCCTGTTATCGATTCACAGCCCAATGATCTAAACTTCACTTTTTGAAGCTTTTACTTTTTAAAACCCTAAATTTGAGAGCCTCTCTCTAGACTTACCTTCTCTCTAAGAAATCATCTCCTAGAGGTGAATCTTCCCTAAGTGCTTTGTTAAAAAGGTAGAGGGTGACTTGGGCTTCGATATAATCTGAAAATATTCGGTTTTGGAGCAAGTTGGGTGTTGGGTCTTCATCTCCTTTTGAGCTCAAACTTTGAGGTAGGGATATCCTACTCCTCTTTATGGATTTTGTCTTTGAATTTTAGCATTTTGATATGTTGGTAGTTGTTGTGTAATTTTGGGAAACTTTGGGCCATTGTGTAATTTTATAAAAGTTTGGGGTTTTGTCTATAATAAACCTAGAAGCATGTTTGGTATAGAAACATGGAATTAATGTTGAAACATTAGTGAAATTGGAACCTAAGGGTTGTAATGTTAATTATGGAAACGTCCTAATTACATTGATTAATTAATTTGAATAATTAATTGTGGAAAATGAGGAATTGAGATAGAATTGGGTCATGGGTTATGACGATGGAAATAATACATTGATTTTATGTATTGATATGTGATGTGTATAATTGTTATATATATGCATTGTGTTGTGTTGGAGGAGATAGGGGATGTACTCATGGTTTAGGGAAGATAGGGATGGACCTCTAAACCGGATGTTATTGGGAGGAGATAGGGGATGAACTCAAGTAGATAGAGCATGTATGCTTATCTAGAAGTGTATTGGCAGAGCGTATATGCTTGTCATTGGATGTATGAATATAATTGTTTTATTTATATTTGTTGAAGTGATGAAAGAATGTAAAAGAGTTGGCCATCTACCAACTGTTAATCTTTTAGTCATTAATTATAAATGGTTTAGTGTATTTCTCTGGCCGTGGCTCACCCTATATAGAACATCATTTTCGTCTTGGTAGCATGCCACCTCCAAGGACTTAGCTTGGGAGGCTAGTGGCGGATGGACTTTTTGGTTGTCTTTCCTTTTGCAGTGTTACATGTAAATTCAAGCCTAGGGCTTAATGTGTAAATGAGTTAGCACTCTACTTTCTTGTAACCAAGTGTTAACTTGAAAGTCAGAAGTCTGTGAGGTCATTTGCTTTTGTTGTTAACATGTAATACTTTTTGTAATAGCACTCTGATGAATGGAAGGACGTGGATCTTTTATATATCATAGCATGTTAATATTGTTGGTTTAATATCATTATTTTGAGGGCGTTACATTTTCCCTTCTTGCATTAGGTCCATCTAATAGCTTTAGCAAAAACAGATGTAATAAATTTCATAACACAAAATAGAAACAATTGTGAGACGAAATATCTAAAAAAAATGAAAGTAATGTTCAATGATATTGTAGAAGTACAACTGATGTTTTAATTGGAGGCATAACCAGACAAATTGCCATAAAAGGGAAAGACAATATTTATTTTTCATCACAACAATTACATAACTTAATATATAATTTTAATATTTTTCACTCTTCTGCATGTCAAATTTTCTATCAATATTAGAATGAATGTATGAACCAAAAAAAGGAAACATTTGAGAAGATAAAGAGATGTGGTATGAGCCATTTTTCAATTCCTGAATTCTATTAATTAATAGTTATTAGGTTTCAGTGGTCGGACTTCTAAACACCTCCCAAGTATAAGTGTTGCTACAGTGACTCTCTATTTGTAGAGAGTCACTATAACTCCCTTATATCTGATAAAAAGTGTGAAGGGATGTCTTTCTGGACGTCCTCCCGAACATCTCTCCGGATTTCTGTAATTGCCCTATAAAACTAAAGAAAAAAAAACATAAAATTGACTTGACCGATTGATCGCCCGGTTGTCAAGCCGGTCGATTGCTCTACTCTGCTGTTGCTTTGCATGTGCTGTTACTTTCCATCATTATAATTAAAAATATTATTTTAATGTTGTCGCTTTCCATAGCTTTCCATCACTTATAATTAAAAATATTATTTTAATAAAATAAGAAAAGAATAGAGAGTTTGTTGGAAAAAAATAAATGAAAAAATAATTCATAAAATAGGAAATTAAGTTTTTAATAATATTTTAAGATAAAATTTAGATAGTTTGATAGAGATGCTCTTAGAGCTCTCACAAACTTGTAGGTTAAAAATCTTCTTTTTTTCTTATATAATATATAGATATAGATATAGATTTTACAAGACTCTAGTCATATTAACTTTGACATATCAAACTTATTAAATGGTTAATATGTCAAGAATAAATTAAACTCATCAGTTGAATTTGAACTCCAGAATTCTTTTTCCAATTTCCTTCCCTTGGCTATATAAAAAAATATATATATTAATAATAAAAATTTAAAATTTAAAAAAAATGAAAAAGTCGACAGAGTGGCATAATTAGAATATTATTTTGGGATGAAACACAAAATAAGTTTTTTGCTTGTACTTTTTTATGAGATCCATTTCAATGCATGTGAAGCAATGATCATCAAACTACCAGCGTTGTGTAGTGTAGTATGCTAGTCCAATATGGTACCAATATTTATCTCAATCAAATAAGGCTAGTAATTGTTTAAAAAAATTAAGTTTGAATAAGATGGGATAAGGGCCAAATCATTTTTGCATTTGAACTGATGTGCCATTCAGAAACCATTTATCCTAATGGTCCACACTTCTATATGGTTCCCCTCTACATTTTACTTCTGGTTAAATTACATTTACTTTCTCTGAAGTTTAAAAAATATACAATTAATCTTATATTTTAGACATAATTACAATAATTTTTTTAAAAGTTTTAATTTATATAATAGTTAAATTATTTTTTATTAATAATTTATTATTCATATAAATAAAAAAAATAATATTTTCATACTTTTTTTTATTGAAATGTATAGTTATATCTGTTTATTTTAGTATTTACTCATTATCTGCATTTGTTTCAATTATGTTAGTCTTACTAAAAGAAAAATCAGTATAATTATATTAAAAGCATAAGTCTAATTATATTTTTTCTAAATCTCAAAGAAGGTGAATGTAATTTACCTTTTTACTTTTTACCTTCGACCTTAATTTGATTTTTATTATTCGTAATTTTTACTTTTTTGCTTGAATATATTATGGTGTCATTTGACAATTGAGTTGAATTGACTTTTTGTTTAAATCAATCACAAAAAGACAAAATAAATTAAAAAGTCAATAAGATAAAATATCATATTTAAATCATAAAGAAGATTTATTAGAAATTTTTTTTTCAAGTGTTTGTATCTCAATTAGTTCATAAGATATTATTATATTCCAATAAGTCCTATTATTTGAATATTTGATTTATCAAATCTTAATTCTCACATTTAATGTATTTTATGGACATTTCTACCCTTACAAATATTTTTTGAACAGTTAACAATTTGGTGATATGAACATTCATATTGACAATATGAATATTCACATTGATGGTGTGAACATTCACATTAATGGTGTGAACATTTACATTACGGAACATTCACACTGTTAATGTAAATATTATTAGGGATATTTTGGTAAGTATGTCACCCATAAGACTTATTAGAATATAAAAAAATAATGTGGACTAAACGAAACATAAGTAGCTGAAAAGAGATTTATGAAAACGTACCTTAAATTATAATCATTTCATTTTTTTTCTCATAAAAATTAAAAAAATTAATCCTAATAAAAAAAAATAAACCTAACAAAATTTTTAACCTAAACTAGAAAAGCCAAAAAAACAACCAAACTTCCCAAATGAAACCATAACAATCACACTCCAAAGATTATTAAAGCAAATAGTAACACTACCTTTGAATTCTCAATGGTAGTGTGTTAAAGGTCCAAATTCTTATCTTGTTGCTAAAATATACAAAAAGAGAATTATAGTAGACAAGTAATAAAAAAGATGGGTTGATTTGATAGAAAGGAGTTGGCTTTTCAAGTTCAAAATTGAAATATGCATTGAAGATGTGGCCGTTTGTTGAACTTGGTTGGCTCAAACTCGATTCAATTGTTTTGCCTGTGATGTGAAATGAACAAAGAAACAAAGTTCAAAAGTAGAAAGGCAACTCACTTGCCAAACTTTTGTGCGTGTCTAAATATTAGGAGTGTTTACATATTGAGTTAGATTGAGTTGTAAGTCATTCATCACTCGATAGAATAAGATTAGATTGAGAAAATCTCATTTGCATTTGACCATTTATGATTTCAAAATTTACTAAACAGATTGGACAAATTAGTGAGTGGATGCAAATCAAATTAGTAGATTAACCTTTACTATTTCATGTCTTTTTGAACTTATTTTTGTTTCTGATTTGGGCTTTTTTTAAGTTTTTTTTTTCTTTTTTTTCAACTTTTTTCAACTTTTTTTTTTTTTTTTTTTTTTTTTTCTAAAACAATGTTTAGGCCTATTTTTTTGTCAATTTTTTTGGAAAGAAAAAATAGAGCATCTTTTCAATACTTTAACAAATAAATACAACGGGGAAATTCTAATATGCACCCCTTTAAAAATGATATACTAGATGTATTTCTAATTATATAATTTTCTTATTTAGTTATGTCTCGTATTGTGTTTAAGTATGACTTTTTTTTTTTCTTCTTTTTTTTTTTTTTATAGTTATGACTCAAAAAATCAAAAATTCGTTATTTTTCTTTTTGGTTATAAGGTTAAAAGGTGCACACCATAATATTTTCCCAATACAATATATAAATAATATGTAGATATACCAATATTTTAATTGAAAACCTAATGTCATATGTGTTGTACAAATTGTGTAAATCAAACAAAATAAATAGATTCATATTGAACAACCACTTTGAATCTTAGAATAAGAACATGTTGAAATTTATAAAAATTCATAATAAAATAAAACTAGTAAAAAGAAGCAAACCAAAATCTGTGTGATACCACAGTTTCCTTAAAACAGATTCACCGCCTCCTGATGGATGTTAAAGAAACGTCGGCATCTGTCTCTCAGGATACGACAGTCGAAACCAGCTAATATAGAAACACCTTCTGAATAGTTTCAACGAACTTGATAATGGTTACACTCTTTCTAACAAGAACCAAAGAAGGAACTAGCAAAAGAAAATAGAAAATTTTTCTTTAGTGTAAAAAACCATCTCCAACTTTTTTTTTATCTCAAAACATCTCTATTTTTCATTAAAAATCTCTCTAAAACTCTTTTTTCTAAGTTGGAGGGGGAAAGACCCTTTTTATATTTGTAAGGAAGAGTTCTTAGCCATGAAGGCTACCATAAACGTAGCATCAATGGCCATTAACTCTAGCCTTTAGGACTAAAGGCTAGAGTTATAAATGTGTAAAACTCCCATATGCATAATGATCATCAACGCTATTATCAAAAAATGAGAGTTACAAAGGTTGAATAAATAAATAATATATATATATATAATGCTATTTAAATAATCCAATTAGATGGGTCGCAAAATGAATACAGATATTGAGTCACAGTCTGATCCACACCTAGTCTAAAACATGTGCACAAGACAAGTTTAGTCCAACATAACACACAACCCATGCCCAAGACTAAGTCCAACACATGCACACACAGAAGCCTAGGCTAGTCCAGACTAAGATTGAAATTAAGTTCAAGTCTAAGCCTAGGCCCAAGCTCAACTTTTATTGATACCCACTTTATGAAATAATTTTCATTCACAACTCAATGGTTTCAGTCCATCATTTTTATATTATAATTTTCTCATTTAAGAGATTACAAAACCATGCAAACCTACTTCAACCGGAGGTTGAGTCCCACTTTAATTTTTAATTAAAGTTGCTGAAAATCATTTTTTTCCAACAATATGACTGGGTTGAGTTCCCCATATAGCTTGTGATTGAGTTTTTATTTATTTTTAACACTTTTGTTTTTGTTTTTTGTAATTTAGTTTTTGTATTATCTATTTTAATTCATTTTAATTTATATAAAAATCATTATGCGTTACTTTATATATATATATACCAAAGAGTATTTCTAATTCTTAATTTTTTTTTTCAATCAAATTTATATTTGATAAAAAAAAGTGCTCAATAACCATGTTCAATCCATTCATCAAATCAAGGGATATATATATATTTTTCACTAAATTAAGAATTTAATAAATAATTTGACGAAAATTTAAGAAGATGAACTATTGATAATGATCTTTTTAATATCAAATTTGACCAAAAGATAAATTTAAGATAAGAGAAATCTTTTCAAAAAATTTGATAAAAAAAATTAGAATACATCATATTTAAGATCCAATTTTCACACTGGCAAGGCAGTTAACACAAGCTCTAGTTTACTTTAAGCCCATTGATTCCAGCCCAAAGTTCTAATTAGTTACAGGCCCACTCACAACTCGATAGAGTGACTCAGTTTATCAACTCGGTGGAGTGACTAAAGTTTAACCCCCCTAGAAGCATCGATCGATGATCGATCGAATCCTTTCGATTCTCAAACTCTCAGACCTCCCATATCGCAAGTTCTAGAGAGAGAGAGAGAGAGAACAAGCAAGAAGATGCCGAAGAAGATGGGCGTGAACAGCAAAGCCGAGGAGGCTAGGGCACGGAAGACAGCCACCGAAGCCGAGCGCAAAGATCGCGATGCTCGAGATAAAGAAGACCAATACTGGCGCGAAGCCGAGGGCTCGAAGTCGCGCGCCGCCAAGAAGAGGGAGGAGGAGGCAGAGAAACGCGCCGAGGCAGCCGCTCGCAAGGCAGAGGCGCGCCGGATCGCCGAACAGGAGGAGAAGGAGCTCGAGAAAGCTAGCCGCAAGCCCGATAAGAAAGCGAACCGAGTGTCGATTCCGGTGCCTAAAGTCACCGAGTCGGAGCTCCAGCGGCAGAGGGAGGCGGAGCAGGCGCAGATTTTGAAGAGAGCGGAGGAGGCGAAGCGGCGGCAGAGCCGGACTCAGGGAGAAGAGGAGTACGAGAAAATAGTACTCGTTGCGAATACGAACCGCGATGATTCGATAATTGAGGCAAGGTCGGTTGAGGATGCGATTGCGCAGATGGCGGTTGCGGATAGTTTGCCGGTCGATAGGCATCCCGAGAGGAGACTCAAGGCATTGTTTAAGGTGTGTTTGATTCAACTTTTATTGTTGATAGTTGTTTTGTTGATTGAAAATTGTAAAATTTCATTCCGATTATGTAAATTAGGTCTTGTTGTACTTAAATTGATTATTGAAGTATTATTATGCTTAACTTGTTTAGGAGAAGCAATTCATTGTGAAGATAGGTTCTTCAAAAAGCTTTATCAATACATCATTTTTATAATATACCTCTTCTTCATTTTAGGTAGAACTTTGTTAGATAGGAAGTTGCATGATGAGTCTGGTCATTCTAATGCTGAGGAAGGATGGGATCTGTATTATGGATTTTAATTGAATCTTTTAATGTTTGAATAGGGGAGCGTGTATAAGTGTGGTTGGCAAATAATTGTAATTGATAGATGCACTATGAGAAGTAGGGTTGCATAAGTGAACTGATCAACCCAAGAATGGAACTGTACCCACCCCGAACTTGGTGGCTTAGTATGGTTAGGTTCTGAAGGAGTCACAACTCAATTGCAATTCAGAATTTCTTAGAACTGACCACTTTTTCAGGTATTGACGTTGGGTTATTGGTTTACCAAATTAACCTGAGAAACTACTAATATAGGTTAAATTTTTTTTGCAATATAGGTTTACTAATATTGCATACAATGACATGTTTATGTAGTGGAAACTTGGCACCCTTTAAGGCAATGTGGAAGTGAGAAGAAAAGAATGAATATTGATATTCACACGGTTTATATAAAAGAAGATTGTATTTCATGCAACAGGCTTCCGTTTACCACTAGCTATATGAGGGGTGGTAGCTTTCCCATTTACACATGGGTTTCGATCTTTTGATGCTTTTTTAACAGTGCTCTATCAAACAAGGCAGAATTTTTAACAATGCTCTAACACACCCAAACAAAGCTGTCACGTGTGTTATGGATTTGTGATAGTGATCTTTTGACGCTTTTCTAACAATGCTCTATCAAACGAGGCAGAAAAAATTGGGTGTGTGTGTGTGTGTGGGTGTGTTAAAGCTGCCATGTGTTATGGATTTGTCATAGTGTATTTATGGCAAGGATAATTCTAACAGAGCAAAGACAGGTGGAACAAGTAATAAGCAAGAAGTTGGTGTTAACTATTGGGGGCAAGGAGGCTAGGAAGACAAAGATGGGGAAATTGCACTCATTTATTTATTACTTCTTTTATTTGTTTTTTCTTGGCTAGACATGATAATGAGGGGACTAGAGTCCTTGATATCGAACGTGGGAGTCCAATTGGTTACTAGTTGACCTGTAAGGCCAGTGGTATCCTGTGTCCCGATTTTGGGATCTCCCTTAAATTGTTAATTGTACTTGAGGTATTTGCCATGTAGCTGCCATGCATGCACTTTCTTTTATGCATAATCAATTCCAAGCTCAGTAAGTGGAGGACATTATTGACAAGCTCTGTTATCAGAGTCTTACGATTCGCGATTCGATTTGTAATTTTTGCAAAATCGATAGGAATCTATGAGTGAACCTATTTTAGAAATGAATCTCAAGTGAATCGCACGATTCACAATCGATTCACGATTTGATTTACTTTTTACGATTTATGTAATTTTTGAAATTATCATGTCTGATATATTTATCAACTCTTTTTTTTTTCTTCATATTTTTAGTGAAAATAACATAATACAACTTCTAATAGCGTTTAGTTCTATAACCATTATATATATGATTTGTTGTTATTTTAGTGATTATGAAATTTTGAATAAGATTCAATCAGATTTAGTTAGACTTAATATATTTTTAACCTTTCTTCTCATTTTTTTTGGTTAAAAAAAATCATAATGTGTTCTAAAAATGTTTAAGATTAAAGTAACTTATACCATGAATTATTGATTTCTATTTTATTAAAGGGTAAATTACATTGACATCCTCTGAGGTTTTTGTTTAATATAGATCCCTCTTCACATGTTAAAAATTAAACTTACCCCCCTGTCAAATTAAAATGATATATTTGTCCCTTAACTTTTATACATGTAAAATATAAAATAATGTAGATATTTTGTTCATGTCAACAATTATCTTTTAGGAAAATAACAAATATCTTCTTTGGTTTAACTCACACAAAAAATTAAATTTTTAGTTTTTATTTTTTATTTTTTGTGTTTTTTTATTTATTTATGGGGGATGCACCAATAAATCCCAAATTTGTATCTTGTAATCCATTTGGTCCTATGAATTTTCTTATGAACCATTAGGTCCTATCACAATGTTAATGACCATTAAACATCAAACACATCATCATCAAAACAACATCATCATCATCAAAACAACTTCAAACATCACATTAAACATTATTCATCATCATCAAACATTAAACATTAAACATCATCATCAACATTAAACATTAAACATCATCAAACATTAAACAATATTCATCATCAACATTAAACATTAAACATCAGACATAAAACATTATTCTTCAACATTAAACATTATTCATCATCATTAAACATTAAACATTAAACATCATCAAACATTAAACATTATTCATCATCAACATCAAACATCAAACATCAGACATAAAACATTATTCTTCAACATTAAACATTATTCATCATCATCAAACATTAAACATCATCATCAAACATTAAGGTGCCGTTTGGTAACACTTACGTTTTCAGTTTTCTGTTTATATTTACAAAAATTTTAAAAATTCAAATAAAAACTTGTTTGGTAAACTTTTTGATTTATAAATCAGTGGTCTCAGTTTATAAATTTGGCTAAAAAATGAAAACACAAAAAATGTGTTTCCATTTTGAGTTTTCAGTTTTTTTTTTTTTACCACCCAACACTAGCCACCACCCACCACCATTTTCCACCACCGTCTTCCGCCACCACCACCCACCGCCACCTGCCACCACCACTCACCACCCATCTACCACCACCATCCACCACCTGCCACCACCACCCACTAGCCACCCACCACCCACTTGTCACCCACTCACCACCACTACCACTACCACCCACCACCCACTGCCATCCACCGCCACCACTACCATCCACCGCCACCACCACCGCCATCTACTTGCCACCACCACTCACCACCACTGCCACCACCATCCACCACTCCACCCACCACCACCACTTGCCACCCACCACCCACCACCACCATCACTATAACCCACCCACACCCACTGCCACCACCACCTACCACCACCACTGCCACACCACCACCACCACCCACCCACCCACCCACCCACCACCACTACCACCACACGCCACCCACCACACCACCACCCGCCACCACACCACCACCACTACCACCCACTGCTACCACTCACCATCCACCACCACCACCCACCCACCTACCATCACCACCCATCACCACCCACCACCACCACCACCACCCGCCATCCACCACCCACCTACCACCACCACCCACCACCACACCGCCACCACCACCACCATCCGCCACCCACCTGCCATCACCACCCACCACCCACCGCCACCACCACCACCACCACTCACCAGCACACCCACCACCCACCACCACCACCCACCCACCCACCCACCACCACACCACCACCACCACCACCACCAACTCGCCACCACCCACCACCACCACCCACCGTCACCACTTTTTACCACCGTCTTCCGCCGCCACTTGTCATTTCTCACTCTTTTTTATGTTTTTAATTTTTTTAAATATTTTGTAAATTACCAAACACGTTTGTAGTTTATGTTTTTCTAAAAATAAACAAAAAATAAACAAAAACCAGTTCATAAAATTTTTATAAATATAAACTGAAAACGTAAACGTTACCAAACGCACCCTAAACATTATTCATCATCAATATTAAACATTAAACATCATGGCAAGGGATCTGATCTGAAGTTCTCATCATCAACCCGTCGCTATAGCCAGATCTGAAATTCTCATCATCAACCCCATCTGAATCTCTCCTTTCATTACGAAACTGAAATTTAGTTTACAAACCCATTTGTATATATATACGAAACCCTGAACTGAATCAAAGAGAGACCCTGAACTAGGAAACAAATGTTTGATGATGATGTATTCTGTTTATCAACATCTAATCCATTTCCAATTCCCTAACGACACCTGAAACCCTCTTCATTACTTTCACAAAATCAATGGTAGATCTACAATCTCCACCCCCTCCTCGGTCCCCCAATCGACTCCCACCCTCTCTGGTTCAACCAATCCTCCTTCCTCCTTCCCACCTTCGACTTTGGCCCAGTTGTTGCCGGCGCCGGACTGACCGAAGACGAAGTTGTCAGGACGAAAGATCTGACCGTAGGGACCGGATCTGATACTGTCCATAGTGCCAGGCTCGAGATCCATGAGGACGGCGCGAGGGACGTATCGTCCGGCGACAGCTTCATCGAAATAGACGTTGATCCTCTCGAGTTGGAGATCGGACGGTTCTCCTCCTTCGGGGGCCATGTACTTGCCGTCGAGTTGAACGCCATGCTCGTCGGAGATCACTTCCCAGAACTTGGAACCGTTTTGGTTACCGCATTGACCCCCTGTTGTTGTTTAGAGAGAGAAAAGAAGAGAGAGAGAGAGAGAGAGGGGGTGAGGAGCGGGGACGTGAGGGAATGAGGGAGAGAGATTTGGGATGTCTGGTATGGTCTGTTTCTGTGATATTAATGGTGTTTCTGAATGGTGTTTCTGTGATGTTAATATACATCATCAACATCATCATCAAACATTCAGATCATGATGTTTGTTGATGTTTTGTTGATGTAATTTTGAATGTTCAACAAATATATATTGATCTGGAAAACTTGTAGTTAATATATTTTGATGTTAATATATTGATCTGGAAAACTTGTAGTTAATATATATTGATCTGTGATGTTAATATATTTTGATGTTAATATATTGATCTGAAAAACTTGTAGTTAATATATATTGATCTGTGATGTTAATATATTTTGATGTTACTGACGTAGATAGTGGGACTAAATGGTGCATAAGAAAACTTGTAGGACTAAATAGTTTAACTTTCTACCATATAGGATTTATTGGTAATTTTTTCTTTATTTATTTTATTTTTACTTATTTTTATTAATCAATTATTTATTTATTTACTTATTTTTTTCGATACACCTAATCTAGATATACTTAAGTAGTATAATATTTTGTGCCTTTTTTTTTTTAAATTTTAAAATTCACCAAATACAAAAAATACAAAAATACAAAAATTCAATATATTAACTTATTTTGTTGTATTGAATGAATTTTTTTTAAAATATTTTGTACAAATTTTATACTTTTTAAATATATCTAGATTAAATTGATCTAATCTAGATATAATGGTGGAAATAAAAATGAAAAATGATATTTGTATATAAAAAATTATATAAAAAATATCATAAAAATGTTGTGATAGCGATATTGTTGTAAATATAAATCATGTTTACGTGTATTTTGTTTTAAAGTGAAAGGTTACTATTAAGCTCTATCATTGTGTTTGAAAATTTTATATAAAATTTATGTTTGTATCTCATTATTCAATAAGAATATGTTCAAGTAGAATTTAATGATGGAAAGTTGTAAAATGTAATCATGATGATAGGAAGAAGAAATGGTAAGATGGTCATTTAGAAAATTTTAGAGTATGACATTAGCAATCCAGGGGTAATTTGGAATGAGATTACAAATATCAGGAAGGGGAATGTATTTTTTCAAATGTGAAGGGCATCTGTATTAAACAGAAACCTCAGGGGGTGTCAGTGTAATTTACCCTTTATTAAATTAAATATGAGTGATGTCAATTATACATTTTAAAATGTTTTAGGCTTCAAAATAAAAGATCATAAATAATTTTTTCTTATTATTTAGACATTATTACTTGAAAAAGTATATATGCTTATTGTCCAAATATCAATATCGTTATTAAATTATTATTACTTTGGAAATTAAGAGTTTTGTCTTTTTTTACTGTCTTTATTAAGAATGGTTGATAAGAAATAACTAAAAAAGAAAAAAGGTAAGATAGTGATCTTACATAGGAATTTTTGTTGACTTTTACCTATAAAACTAAATGATCATCATCATTCAAAACAACATTTTTATTGATTTAAGTCGAAATATTTTATATTCATAAGATATATTTAATATTCAAAGGTGTACATATATTTTTTAAGTAATTTAGAAAAAATGACCGAATCTTTATGATTCACGACTTGATTCGCTTTGCGATTCGGTACAAGGCCATTTCAATTCACGATTTGAATCCCGATTTGACAACTATGTTTGCAAGTAGTATGCACATACACTTTTAAAGTCTCAGGTGCATGTGGTTCAAGAATTAAGTTGTGATTGCTAGTACAATACTTCAAGCTGTTCAACATACCCATGAGCACAAGAGAGTTACTTTTAGTTATTAGGTCGTTATCATTAGACCTTGTTTTTTCTCAATCGGGGGTGTGCTCCTTGGATCTCCTTATCTTATGATCTTGTCTTTTGCACTCTATTTTCCACCATGGTGATTTTTCTATTATAATAAAACTCTAATGTAAAGCATGATGTTGATGGGATGGCTATGGATATCTAATTAATTTGACATTTGGCATGCATGATAAGCATTATGATAATTACATGCGATCTGACATTTAGACTGATAAAAGACCAATCCTATGGTATGTTGAGAATTTTTATTCTTACATCAGGTGTGAATTGATGCTACCTATACATTTGCATACTCATTATTCCAAAATACCTACTGAAGGATTTTCTCATGTTTTCATATGCTCATAGGCTTTTGAAGAAGCTGAGCTTCCCAGGCTGAAGGAAGAGAAGCCTGGTCTTACTCACACCCAGTATAAGGACATGATTTGGAAGCTTTGGAAGAAATCTCCTGACAATCCTCTGAACCAGGTAAACTTATGAACTGATCCTCTAGACAATTGCTTAAGATGATTTGATTGATATTCTAGTGGTTATCATTTACTAGTCTTATAGTTTATCAAGATTATTCTCACAACTGTCCTTTCTCATTTTCCTTTCCTACTGTTACTTTTATTTTTATTTTTTTTATTAATATGACCAATCAGATGTTTATCTGTTGATACAATCCTAAATCATTTAAGGGTTTTTAGAAATTTTTAGGAACTTTATATCATTTAATAAGTGCAATATCCCCAAAGCATTTGGTAAGTCAGCAGGGAATCCACTTTTTCAATTAGTTTTGTTGAACAAGTAGGAATTTTAAAATTAATTGTTTAAATTTCAATGGAAAAAAATCTTCAACAATTTCTGTTGCACTTAATCATGCTGAGGAGTGGTTCTGATAAAAAATTGTTGGAAGTTTTTTTTTTTTTTAATTTTACGATGGATGTGTACATGATTTTCTGTTCACTTGCGTTGCATATTGCTTCTATCTTTTCTTGCTTGGGCATTGGTTTGATATTTCACTTTATTGAAGGTGTGGATATCATGGGATTGTATTATTCTGGTCTAAAGTGAGCCGATGATTTAGTGATTCTAGTGGAGCTTTAGCTTTACCCAAAGTTAGAAAGGAAAAAAAAAAAAAAAAAAAAAAAAAAAAACCACTTTTCAAAGTAATCCATGAAAAGGCTAGCTAAGTTGTTCGGCTTTCTTTTATTTTTTATTTTTATTCAAGAAGTTAAACCTATATGTTAGTATTATCCTATATCCTCCCTCAGGGAACAATGACAGGACCCAAGGAATGAGGGCTTCCTGCCAGCTATAGTTTACCACCAGGTGTTTTGCAATGAACCGTGATTCAAGTGTGGTTTGGGATTGGGCTTTTTGTTGAATTTTTTTTAGTATACTTATTTTTAAAAAATTTAGAAAAACTTTACACTTTAGGTTCTAGTCAACTAGTCTAACCAGAAATGTGACAAAAAAAGTTGTCCGCTAAAAAAGACAAAAAAAAAAAGAAGCCAAAAAGAGACTTTTTTTTGTCTTCAGTGATTTTTTTTGTTGAACTTTTTTAATCTTTCTACACTAGATGGACTAGAAATGTAATTTTTTTTTTTACATAAATTTGGAAGGAAAAAAAAAAATCACTAAATACAAAAAAGTCGGAAAAAATGTGACTTGTTTAACTGGATGCCAAACCACACCTCAGTTAAGCTTATATTGGAATTGCCTTAGCAGACATGATAGGGTTCCACTAAACTTGCCTTTTACACCACCATATGCCTCTCATTCTACGTAGGTTTAAAATTTGACTTGGAACTTAATTTGACAAACTTAGGGGTCGTTTGAGAACAAGCTTTTTTGAGGACTTTTTGGTTTTTTGCCTAAAATATGAGATGAAAAAAACAAATATGTTTGGGATGATTTTTTAATTTTTTACGAAAAGATGTACAAAAAGTAAAGTGAATGAAAATGAATGTTTGATTTTTTGGTATTTGTTGCCTTTTTGGTTTTTTAAAGACTTTTTGGCTTTAGGCTACAATTGAAACTCCCCAAATGACCCCTTTCTTTAAATGGACAAGGTTGAGCTAACCCACTTAGTAATCAACTATATATGCGTCATTTTTTGAGATTGCTTTTTCTAGTTATTTGGTGGCATGCTGTGGCAGGTTGGATTGCTGTTCTAGGTTGTCAAGTGGATAAATGAGTTTGTTTGCACTCGTGTTAGGTTTGAGTTGCTCCATTTGCAACGGTGGCGGAGAGGTCTTAGGCCTATGTTCTGGCCATTGGGGTCGATGATCAACCCCTTCAGTTGGGCCGATGGTATGGGTTGGGTTGGGATTGGGTTAGCTTGTGGTTTTCGTGACCAACATTGATGGGGTTGGATGTGGGTTGTGTAATTCTAAACCAATTGTGAATTACCTGAACTCGACCCAACATTGTTTGGAGTTGCATTATATTGGTATGTCATACAAGGCTGTGCAGGCAAATAATTATTCCCTTCAAAGGAGCTGTCTGGTTGCAGGCTATATTTTGCATATGGAAATGGCCCTCTTTTAAATTAATGTAAATGGGAAAAGAAATAAGTACCTTTGCTGGTAAATTAGTTGGCAAGCATGGAAAGCAGTCTGATAGATATTCTGTCTCCATATCAATATTTGGGATGGAAGGGCAGAGGCTTTTGGTGTCCCCACCAGTTAAGGATTGTATCCTAGTATCCTACTTATGACTAGACTATGTTGTTTGTAGCTCATTGTTTTTCTGGTGTTCTAGGTCTTGAAAAACCACACTTATTCATTTTAAACTTGGTGGTTAAACAGCAATTACCAGCTCTTTATAGATCTTATGATAATGGCTAGCATGTCTTAATTTTCAATTAGATCTGAACCCGCTTCCTAAATATCCACCTGTCACTTAATATTTTGTTGTTTACTTTCTGATCTTGATGTGTTGCTGTTATTTCTGTTTCTTACTCCATTCTAATTTATATATGCAGGTTGCGGAGTGATAACTAGCGCATCTCCAAACACAATGTAGGCAAAATTGCTTGGGCTTGACTTGAAAAGGGTGCTGCAATTTCATGTGTATTTGGGCATATATAAATTATTTGAGGTTTTCGGCTTCTGTAGAAAATCTGTTTATGTGGTGTTTTTCAGGCTTTTGATAAAGCCTGATTGAACTAATAATGCTTACCTTTCATCTTTTACCCAATAATTTCAGTGCATCTATGGTTGTGACGATTGTGATTATCGGGACTTTTTCTTTGATTATCGTTGAGTTTGTAAACAACTAATTGGGATGATGCATTAGCAAAGAAATTGCATGAAGCATGAAGTGGCGGTTCTATGTGGGCTTCATCATGGAACATTTTAAAGAATGGTTGATTTGTGTTGCTTTCGTTCTTGAAGTTTGGATTAACGATAAGTAGCATTGATGATGTAATTTTTAGGGTTGTGTATATGCAACTTTGCACAGTTACCGTTTGCAATGTTTAAATGTTATTTTGTGGTTTTTGCTGAGGCTTTTGTTTCTGAAACTCTGTTCCTCGACAGAGATATGAAAATGATTGCCCTGATATGGCATATATGGGATGTAGGGATGTAATTCGGTCGGATTAGGAGGTTGTCTAAGCTTAGCTTAAGTTGTGCTAAGACTTGTCTAGGTTCTATCAGATCCGAATTGTAACTCGAGGTTGGTTGTCTAAGTCCGACTCAAGTTAAGTCCGAATTGTTCGAATTGTAAATGAATATTTTTTTTTTGGCAATTACATTATTAAAATTTGACTCTATTTATATTTTTTATTTATTCATAGAAAATCATTAATGCCATCAAAATTAATAATTTGTATAATGTAAGAAAAATGTCACTATAGTAGTCTTTATAATTTATGAATGAAATAAAAAAAAGAGAGCAAGATTTTATGTTATTTGTATATATAATATATATTCAATATGATTTAATAATTTAAATTATTTTAATATCATGTAATAGCTTATAATTTATATGTATATTTAATATTTTTATATATCTATATATGTATAATTTGGGTTTCGAGTTGCTCGGGTTATTTGATATTTTTGTCTAAGTTCGTTCAAATTTAATTCAAATTTTTAAATTTTTGTTCAAATTCATATCGAATTTGAAAATATCTTATTCAAGATTTAAAAAAAGTCAGGCTGGGTTGAGCCCATCAAATTTGCACCCTAATGAGATGACCTGGCCTAGTCTATTTCTTTCATTGATTGATCATCCTTCTCTATGGCAAGAGTTGTTCAAGAACAAAGAGAAAAGATAGTTGGCACAAAATGTTTCAGAGAAGTGAAGTGTGCGGTCAAGCACATCATTTCTATTATTATTATTTTTTTGTGTCAATGATTCCAGCAAATTACTGGCTGTTAGATGTGTTTAACTTAATCCGAAACTATGAACTTGTTCGATATTACTTGTTTGAAAGTCTTTTAAACCTGGTCAAATCTATAAATTTAAATAAATTGAAGATAAATACCCTTCTAATTTGAATAAAAAACAAGCAACAAAGAAATGAATCCACGCCCCCACCTCCTCTATCACCCAATCAACACCTCCTCCATTGCCCCGGCACCACCATCTATTGAGGAAAGAGTTTACTTATTTTAATAAAGTAAATGTGTTGGTCAAAATGATTTGTTCGAATTGTATCCTATTTAACTTAATTCACTTAAATTTGTTATTAAATGGATGGATTTGAGTTGATTTATTTTAATGCATAGATTGTTTTTCACCTGCTCATACCAAACTATTTCTATGAGGTCTGTGTTGAGGGTCATGTGTTGAGGGTCAGTGATTGGACCATAGCGTTTAAGAGTTGGGTTTTTCATACTTAGAAAGCTTAAAGCTCTTAAGAGGGGTCCATTTGAAAGTGGTTGAGGTTGCAACAATCACTTTGGGGTATTGATTCTTTTTCAGTACCTGCTTCAATAAGCTGACCTACTTCTTGTACACTACAAACATTGCATTGATGTGGCAAGAATTTGTGCTCCGTAGCTTAGTGATACTGTGAAATCCCAAGGCAAATTAGAATCTGAATTGAGTCACATAAATAAAATTAACCATACAGTATAGATTTGCAGAGAACGAATGAAGAATGCCTACCAAACATTTTTAAATGCTCAACCTATGGACTAGCTGGTGCAGTCAATGGAAAAGGGAGGAAAAAATGAGCAAAAAGTTCTATCAAAATGGAATAAGAAATGTCCAAATCACAGAGATGAGATAAAGAACTTGGAAAACAATGAAATTTCTCTGTTCTGAAATGGGATGCTGCGAAAACATTAAACCCAATTCTGGTAATGATGGCCAAGAGCCTGAAGAAGATCAATTGCAGATGGTGTTCACTCCCCTGGACCAAGACAACGAAGACGAAGAGAACAATTATAGTCAGTCTAAGCTCTGATAACTGCAGCAGAGAAATTCTGCTAAGATTGCTTGCTTCGGTGGCCATGCCCGGTGACTATGTGCTTGCTGTTCATGTGCTAGAACCAAATGATACATTTGACACAAACAGTTTCCAAATCCATGAAGATCTCTGCAAATCCAAGCAGGTTACAAAATTTACACTTACTTGATATTAAAGTCTGGAATCAATTGACTGATGTGTTGCTTGATTTTTTTCTATGGCTTGTTCATGTAGGTAGATTTCCAAGTTAAGGTCTGTGGAGGAGGTTGCTACATTACTGAACTAGCCCACCAAGTCCGAATCAACTCTGCAACAATTCTAGCAGTTGGATGCAGCTCACCATGGTACCGGAAAACTCTCTCTCTCTCTCTCTCTCTCTCTCATAGGTGTTTGTTATGTTGGGGCAGTATGAATTTTGATAAATACTAGACACTAACCACTATTTATTGGTATTTCTGCACTTATGACCTGTTGCCCTAATTTCTATGTATATATGGCTGAGGGAAAGAGGTTATCTCACTATGTTTATACCCTTTATGATCATGGGTTAAATTACGTAAGTCTTTGTATGCTTTGTGCGCTTGTGATCTATATAATTCTTATGTGTTTGCTTTTCTTTGTTTTCGTGTCTTGCTGATCCTGATTTGCTTTTATGGATTCCTGTGCAGGCCGAGGAATTCCACTGTTGCCAATTACTTGAAAGCATTGCCTCCCACTTGCTCCCTTCTGGTAATGGACAATGTTGGAAGAATCTTGATGCAGAGGCAGGGAAGTTCCCAGGAAGGCTCTGCAAGTAGAGTCCTTCAATATTCTCAGTCCTGTGTATCAAATTATAGAAACTTGGAACAATTAGGAACTACCCGTCAGATTCAAAAATCATTGACAATGCCATCTTCCTCAAAATCACCATCACTGCAACAAGCTGAAAATTTGACAAGGCGGAGCCATAGAAAGGCGTTGCAGATTCCAGTCTGCATGACACATAAACTGTTTGAGAGATTGACACAGAGAAGGCGCTTCACATTAGAGGAACTTAGCTGTGCAACTAATGATTTTAGGCCTGAAATGGTGATCAGAGAAGGTGAGAACAGTAAGGTGTACCAGGCCAAGCTTGACAATGGTCAGCTTGTAGCAGTGAAAGTACTCAAGAACACGGAGTCCTCAGCAGAGGACCTTTTTCACGAAGTGGAAATTTTATGTAGTTTAGAACATGAGAACATTGTTCCGCTCATTGGGTATTGTTACTGTGAAGAGATTCATGCAATCATTTATTATCTACTAAAAGAAAGCTTGAATCAAAGACTAAAAAGCCTTAGATGGAATGAGAGGATGAGGATAGCAATTGGGCGAAGGCACTGAACTACCTCCATTCTCGCTCTCCTCCAATCATTCACAGAGATGTGAAATCATCCAACATTTTACTCTCCGATAATTCCCAACCACAAGTGAGTTGTATTTCAGCTTGTCTTATGACGTTGAAGTGTTTTTACGACACCATTGTAAATTTGGACTGACACGTGTTTGGTTTTCTATACATAGTTGTCAGGTTTTGGAGCAGCAATAGTACATCAACAACAAAATCAGCAAGTTTCAGGGTATGCAAAGCCATTTCATGTCGTTGGGACCTTCGGATACTTGGCTCCAGAGTATATGATGTATGGAAAAGTTGACGAAAAAATAGATGTCTATTCGTATGGGGTTGTGCTTCTGGAGCTGATAACTGGTAAAGAGGCTATTCTGACAAACCAAGCATCTAATCATGAAAGCTTAGTGCTCTCGGTAAACAAAGAGGACATGAAAATTTAATTTAATCCAAAATGAATTTTGTTTTGTTTATTGTTATCAACTCGATGTTTTGAGCTTTTAAAACCATGTGGCTTGCAGGCAAGGTCTTTACTCAGCTGCAGCCTATGCGAACGCCTAATTGATCCTTGTCTAAACAAAGACTATGACAAGGATGAAATGAAAACGATGATGATGGCTGCTCGCCTCTGCCTCTTGCATTCATCTTCTAGGAGGCCATCTATGAAAACTGTAAAATTTCATTCTTTCCCACAAGTTCCCCTTTCTATTTAAGACAAAAATCAGTTATTCCCTTCATTATAGTTCCATAACAAATAAAACAAACAATTTTTTTAATAATTTTTCAACTAACTGCCTATTAAAAAACCATATCAACCTGTTTTTGGTTTGTCACTGTTTAAGATTGGATGCTTGCAGTTTTTAACATGTAGAGTTAAAAATGCATAAACACAATAAATCTTGAAAGTAAAAGGTTTATGGTGTTGTTCTATTTGGCAGATACTGCAGTTATTTGAGGAGCCAGAGCAAGGGCTAAAGATGCAGAGGAAGAGAGAAGAGCTCCTCAATGGGATTAGTTCCAAAGGCGAACAAGCTTGTGCAGACATGCTGAGTTAAATTCTAACGGAATTCTCATTATAGATGACAGCTAGTTGTAGAAAGTTCTTGAAATTAGGTTTAATCATTTCATTTCTCTTTGTATTTTATTTCTGTCTGCTAGTAAATACATGGGGAATATGTTGAATAAAATGTATTTTTATATTTTAATTAAATAATGGTGTCTCCTTTCGGATTATTCATTGAAACTTATCTATTTGGTATCTCTGAAGTCCTAAATTATATAGATCTTTTGTTATTTTTTACTTCAGAGTTCTTTATTCATCTTTTTCTGTCTTGTATTGCTCAACTTATACCATTATGAGTTCTATTCTTAATTTGTAATGTTTGATTTGCTCAATTCACAAACTAAGGTTCCGTTTGGTAAGACTTTCTAACTATGATTTGAGAATATGAGTTGTATTTTGAGTTTGTGTTTTGAAATTATGATTTGAATGTAGAAAATTTGTTTGGTTATGATTTTTAAATAGAGTGTTGAATTGAGTTTTGAATTGAGTGTGAAATTGAGTTTTGAAAATTTGATTTGACATGTGAAGTAAGAAAATTTGTTTGGTTATGAGTTTTGGAAAGAGTTTTTAAAATTTAATTCAAATTGTTATAACTCATAACAAAACACACTACTTTCACACTATTGAAAATTCTGATTAATACTTATAACCAAACTCTTTTTAAAATTCAATTAAAATTTTTTATTATTAACAAAAAATAACATTAATTAATTTTTTAATTGAAAATACTACGAAGGAAATAAATTTTTTTCAAAATAAATATTCAAAAAATTTAAATCATAAATATTTAAATAATTTAAATAATCTAAAAAATTTAATAAGTAAAAAATTAAAATAAATATTCAAAAAATTTAAATAATTTAAGTATTCAAAAAATTAAAATAATTTAAAATTTAATATTTTAAATTTAAAAACAACTCTACACTTAAATCGTAACCAAACACATAAAACAAAACTCAATTAAGAAATTATTTTTAAAACTCATAACCAAACACATAACTCAAAACTCCATACTACTTTCACAACTCTATATTCAAATCGTAACCAAATATATAACAAAAAAATTAAAATATTTAAAAATATTTTTATAAAATAGAGTTTGAATTTATTTTTATAAAATATTTTAAAATTTAAAAAATTAAAATCGTAATATTTAAAAATTAAAATATTTAAAAATATTCAAAAAATTAAAAAAATCGTAACATATTTAAACATTAAAATATTTAAAATCTTAACAAAATTAAAATATTAAAATATTTAAAAAATTAAAATATTGATTTGAATTGAGTTTTGAATTATATGTTTGGTTATGAGTTTTAAAAAGTAATGATTATATTTTGAATTGAGTTTTGAATTATGTGTTTGGTTATGAGTTTTGAAAAGTAATGATTATGTTTTAAATTGAGTTTTGAGAAATGGATGTAGAATTATGATTTAAAAACTCAAAATAAACACCACACTCAAATCAATGGGTGAAATTATAATTTGAGAGGCTTACGAAACGGAGCCTAAAGTTCTTGAAATTAGGTTTAATCATGTCATTTCTCCTTGTATTTTATTTCTGTCTGCTAGTAAATACATGGGGAATATGTTGAATAAAATGTATTTTTATATTTTAATTAAATAATGGTGTCTCCATTCGGATTATTCATTGAAACTTATCTATTTGGTATCTCTGAAGTCCTAAATGATATAGATCTTTAGTTATTTTTCGCTTCAGGGTTCTTTATTCAACTTTTCTGTCTTGTATTGCTCAACTTACACCATTATGAGTTCTATTCTTAATTTGTAATGTTTGATTTGCTCAATTCACACACTAAAGTAATTTTTATGCCATTCTCTAGCCTATTCGAGTTGTCAAATTTTGTAATAAAACTACGTGTAGGTTTCAGTTGATTCAATGTCTTTTTTTTTTATTCAAAAAAATGGATATACAGATATGCTACTTCAACATATCCGTCAGGGAGTATTGCCTCTTAGCACCTACAGCATATCTGCAGGAAACCCCACCGCACCTACGTCGGGGCCGAAGGTTAGGCCCTCGCGTGCTCCAGGCGTTAAGGAGTATGTTTAACCCCAACAAGAGTTTATGGAGACTCGAACCCAAGCCTTGAGCGAGGGATTTGAAGGTCTTATCTACTGAACCAATCCCCTGTTGGTAGTTGATTCAATGTCGACAATGGTGTGTTTGGTAACGTTTACGTTTTCAGTTTATATTTACAAAAAATTTATAAACTGATTTTTGTTTATTTTTAGAAAAACATAAACTACAAACGCGTTTGGTAATTGACAAAATGTTTAAAAAAATTTAAAATATAAAAAAGAACAAGAAATGACAAGTGGTGGCAAGTGGCTGCAGAAGACGATTGTGGAAAGTGGTGATAGTGGGGGGTGGGTATCTGGTGGTGGTGGGTGGGTGGGTGTGATGGGTGGCGGGTGGTGGTGAAGTAGGTGGTGTGGCGGATGGTGGATGGTAGATGTGGTGGGTGGTGGTGGCGGGTGGGTGGTGGGTGGGTGGTGGTGATGGTAGTGGGTGGGTGGTGGTGGATGGTAGAAAGTGGGTGGTGGTGGTGGTGGTGGGTGGTGGTGGGTGGTGGTGGCAAGTGGGTGGTGGTGGTGGTGGTGGCGGTGAATGGGTGGTGGTGGTAACGAATGGCGGTGGTGGTGGTGGTGGTGGTGGGTGGGTGGATGATGGTGGCGGGTGGTGGGTCGGTGGGTGGTGGGTGATGGTAGTGGTGGTGGTGGGTGGTGGTGGGGGGTGGGTGGTGGTGGTGGTGGGTGGCTAGTGGTGGCAGGTAGGTGGTGAGTGGTTGTGGCAAGTAGATGGCAGGTAGTGGTGGCAGGCGGTGGATGGTAGTGGCGGGTGGTGGGTGGTGGCGGGTAGATGGCTGGTGGGTGATGATGGCGGCAGGTGGGTGGTGAGTGGTGGTGGCAAGTGGTTGTGGGGGGTGGGTGGTGGTGGCGGAAAACGGTGGTGGAAAATGGTAGCGGGTGGTGGCTAGTGTTGGGTGGTAAAAAAAAAAAAAAACTCAAAACTCAAAACGGAAACACATTTTTTGTGTTTTCATTTTTTGGCCAAATTTATAAAATGAGACCACTGATTTATAAATCAAAAATTTTACCAAACAAGTTTTTATTTAAGTTTTTAAAATTTTTATAAGTATAAACAGAAAACTGAAAATGTAAGTGTTACTAAACGGCACCTTCTAAACACAATTTTTTTTTGTAACATGCTTCTCTTTTCAAGTTAAAAGTGACTTAGAACAAGAACAACAGTATCCTCCAAACATAACGATAATTTTATTGAATGACATAGATGGCGGAAATAATATGGGCGAGTAATGGAACAAATGATACTTGCCAATGAGGTCTATGACAAAATTTTGAAGACTACAAATAATATGGCTACCAAACTCTTGTCTAGAGTCTCCAACAATAACTTAGGTCAAGATGTTCTAATGTCATAAACTTAAGAAACTGTCGAAAATCAGTTGGAATTACAAAAGCAAAAATAACAAAAAAAAAAAAACCTATGCTTTACGTATTGCTATATTCCTAAAGGGATAAGCTGGTCATAGGTTCCTTCTTCCATTGATTGTGAAATAAAATATGTGCATGATAACCTCATTGATGCAACAAAAATAATATCGCTGAGGAGTATCTGTAAAATCAACCCATAAACATGAATAGCATCTATAAAATCTACAAAAGAAAACAAATCTAGAGACACTCTTCCTGAAACCCAGCTACAGAAAATCACCAAAAATAAAAATAATGTGGAGTCGTCAGTGGGAGAAAGTAACCATTTGTCCGCTATAGTAATAAAATCCCTTTTCGCAGTGACTAGCGGAATGGGAATTCCATTTCACCTTTCATTTTGGTCCTTTTTCTTCACTAGTTTAAGTTATTGCAATTTAAGAAATAAACAATCAAACCATTTCAATTGATATATTTGATAGTTAATAATACATAAATGAGAATAGATCAAAAGAAGCATATAGCCTCAATGATGAACACTTACTTGGCTAGAATAAAGAAGCATACAGCCTAAATGATGAACACTAATTTGGCTAGAATGAGTTACACATTTGATAGGGACTGATCAAAAAGCTAAAACTACTTGTTGGCTAATTGTTGTCGGCCAATTGGTGAAAGTTAATTGGGGTAACAAATCTTGGAGGACCATCATAGAGTGTCACTGCTACCAGCTGAGAAGCAGTTTGTGTCGGGTGACACATATCCCAGAATAGGTACTCTTTGCGGTTCACACAAAGATTTGATGTCACATTACACGGGATTTCTGCATTCAGTCTTCCTGCTCCACAACAAGCCGTCTCTACATCCTTCAAATCTGATAAAATTGGAAGAAATTTTAAATAAATAAGATTATACCCTACTTTTATTCAATTTTCACAATAATCAACTAAACTAAATATGTCACTTTCTATCAAGTTTCACAGGGAGAAGAAAACATTATCCTTGAAATTTTGTCTTTTTGTGGCCAAACACCTCCTTAAGAGAATGCTTCAGTTTCAATCTATAATTGAATTTTAGAGAGAATTGCTTACTGAAATGACTGGGATTTTGAATGACATTAATGATCAATTCATGTGTGTTTCCAATTGAGTACTTCATCTCCGGAAGCTCTGAGCTAATTTTTCTCATCAGGGTATCTAATGCAAAATGGAAAGCTCGGGCAAAATTGTTCATTCCTTCCAGACAACCTCCAGTAGCATTGTAAACTCTCCGAGCTGGACAGCATCCAATCGGAAGAACACCTATGATGCCAAATTTTCTAGCCCCAAAGTTGTATAGAGTCTGCAATTCCGACATAACCTCTTCAGTTTCATTAAACAACTTTGCATAGTGAAATTTAACTGAACTTAGTGTCGTCTTTACGAAAAAAAAAAGAAGAATTTAGTTACACTTCTGTCTAATGGCTTGCATTACCTTAATGTAGGCCTCATACTGATGCATAAGATGGGTGATATATAGTACCGGAGGCATAGTATTATTGGTTGAGAAATAGACAAAGATGTCATTGTTTCCAACACTAACAAAGAAGAGAGATTTTGAGAGCATTTTTTTAGTTTCATCTGAACCCAAGACTGCTACACGATTGTTGTAAACTGTGAAGAATTGTTGGATCTGCTTTGTCAAGGAGACAACCTTCTGTTGGTTGCTCCATATGGGGCATTTGACATTAGAAGAGATAGTGAGAGCTTGAAGTGAACGAAAATGACATTTTAACTACGATGCTCTAAAAAGTTTCAATTTAGATATGTTGATAGGAATGTACTTAATTACCCTTGCTTCATTCGTAGTGTCAAGGAGCCCGGCTCCTCCTGAAGCGAAATTTACACCTCTGTGTTTACGCCTTTTGAGGCTAGATTGCAGGCTAAGAAGAAATAAATAAGGTTGTGGGCTTCTCTTAAACCCCATTAGCTTGGCTGATCAATGAAGCATTATGGAACTCAAAGTCAGTTTAAATAAGCATGTGGCAAGTTTCTTGTAGAATATATATATATATATATATATTTTGTAATACTATGTACTAACCGAGAAAATCAGCACTGTTGAGGCCATTGCTGAACCTCCCAGTTGGTCTTGAGTGGGTAAAGTCGACGCCATTGAAAGGAAAGTTTGCTCTTGCAGTGCTCCCTGGAATGTAGGTATTAGTCCCAACATCTACGATTGAGTCCCCGAATATATATATGGCTGGAACAGTGGCATTGGCCAGCTGAATTGTGAACGTTGCTATGCAAAGGATTACAAAAAGTGAGGAAGAAACATATATATTTTCCATGACAAATTGAAATGTTAAGCTCTGCTTTCCCTGAATTCGATATCTTGTTGCAATGCAAAAATTTGATTTTATGTTTCTACAAGCTTCACTTCAACCTTTATATGCAAAGAAGTTTCATCAAGTACCAAAAGGTACCTCTAGCGTTGACACATGCACTGACGCATGCTGACACAAGCACTGACCACACGCTGAGATATGCGCTGATGCAAGTGATAAGACTCTGTTTGTTTGTTCTTAAAATTAAAACTGCTTTAATTGTTTCTAAAATATTCGTTATAATTCCGTTTTGAGCATGGCTGGTATCATTAGTCTTGTAATTATTTTTTTCTATAATTTGTTTAAAATCAACCCATAAACATGAATAACATCTATAAAATCTACAAAAGAAAGCAAATCTAGAGACACTCTTCCTCAAACCCAACTATAGAAAATCACAAAAAAAACAATAATGTGGAGTGGTCAGTGGGAGAAAGTAATTATTTGTCCGCTATAGTAATAATATAAGTTCAAGTAAAATCGTCATCAAAAATAATTTTGTGTGATGATTTTTTGCATATATTGTTAAAAATTGATAATTAATGACCTTTTTTCGTCACCGTTTTTTATGAATTGTCGCTAAAACTTATAATTAGTAATGTTTTTCTGTGACAAAATTTTTAAACTATCATTAAAAATTAAAAATTAATGACTTTTTTCATGACGATTTTTTTAAATTATCGCTAAAATTTATACTATTAATAACACTTTTTGTGGTAAAATTTTTATATGCAAAGAAGTTTCATGAAGTACCAAAAGGTACCTCTAGCGTTGACACACGCACTGACACATACTGACACAGCACTGACCACACACTGACATATGCACTGATGCAAGTGCTAAGACTGTTTGTTTGTTCTTAAAATTAAAATTGTTTCTAAAATATTCGTTATAATTCCGTTTTGAGCATAGCTGGTATCATTAGTCTTGTAATTATTTTTTTCTATAATTTGTTAAAATCAACCCATAAACATGAAAAACATCTATAAAATCTACAAAAGAAAGCAAATCTAGAGACACTCTTCCTGAAACCCAACTATAAAAAATCAGCAAAAAAAAACAATAATGTGAAGTGGTCAGTGGGAGAAAGCAATCATTTGTCCGCTATAGTAATAATATAAGTCTGAGTAAAATCGTCACCAAAAATAATTTTGTGTGATTATTTTTTGCATACATCGCTAAAAATTGATAATTAGTGATATTTTTTCATCACCGTTTTTATAAATTGTCGCTAAAACTTATAATTAGTAATTTTTTTCTGTGTCAAAATTTTTAAACCATCGTTAAAAGTTGAAAATTAATGACTTTTTTTGTGATGATTATTTTAAATTGCCGCTAAAACTTATACTATTAGTAACATTTTTTGTGACAAAAATTTTAAACTGTCACTAAAAATTAACAATTATTGATTTTTTTTAATAATGTTTGATGAAAAATATTATTAATTATTATAGGATTTATTGGACAATAAGTCCATCCATTAGGTGCTACACATAAGTCTCCCTTAGTTTAAATTACTGCAAGTTCTCAACTAAGAAATAAACAATCGAGCCATTTTAATTGATATGTTTGATAGTTAATACATAAATGAGAATAGATCAAAAGAAGCATATAGCCTCAATGATGAACACTTATTTGGCTAGAATGAGTCACATATTTGATAGGGACTGATCAAAGAGCTAGAACTACTTGTTGGCTAATTGTCCTCGGCCAATTGGCGAAAGGTAATTGGGGTAACAAAACTTGGAGGACCATCATAGAGCATCACTGCTGCCAGCTGAGCAGCAGTTTGTGTCTCGTGGTACAAATCCCAGAATAGGTACTCCTTGCGGTTCATACAAAGATTTGCTGTCGCATTGCACAGGATTTCTGCATTCAATCTTCCAGCTCCACAACATGCCGTCTCCACATACTTAAAATCTGCAAAAATTGGAAAAAAAAAAGTTGAAAATAATAAAATTATACCCTACTTTTATTCGATTTTCACAATAATCAACTAAATTATGTATGTCGCTTTCAATCAAGTTCCACAGTGTTTGTCCACAGCAATTGGCTAAAAGAATAGGGATAAAAAAACATTATCCTTGAAACATTGTCTTTTTGTGGCCAAACACCTCCTTAAGACAATGCGTCAGTTGCAATCTATAATTGAATTTTAAGGAGAATTGCTTACGGAAGGGACCAGGATTTTGTATGACATTAATGGTTGTTTCATGCATATTTCCAAGTGAGCTGATTTTTCTCATTAGAGCATCTAATGCAAAATGGAAAGCTCAGGCAAAATCATTCATTCCCTCTTGACAACCTCCAGTAGCATTGTGAAGTCTCCGAACTGGATAGCATCCAATCGGTGGAACACTTATGATGCCAAATTTTCTAGCCCAAAGTTCTATAGGGTCTGCAATTCCAACACGACTTCTTCAGTTTTAATAAACAACTTTACATAGTGAAATTTAACTGAGCTCAGTGTCATTTTTACAAAGAAAAGTAAGATGAATTAAGTTACGCTTCTCTCTAAAAGCTTGCAATACCTTAATGTAGCCCTCATACTGATGCATAAGATGGTTGATATATTGTTCTGGAGGCATAGTATTATTGGTCAAGAAATAGACAAAGACGTCATTGCTTCCGACACTGCTGCAAAAGAGAGATTTTGAGAGCATTGTTTTTACTTCCGACATTGATGCAAGAGAGAGATTTTGGGGGTGTTTGGTGTGGTTTATTTTGGCCAACTTATAGATTCTAATTTTGGAAAAGTTATTTTGAATTGTTTGGTTAAATTTATTTCAAACAGCTTCTGATTTTAGTAACTTATTTTAACTCAAAAAAACTGATTCTAAGAAGCTGCTCATCCCTTACTTTTGATTATTAGTTTCTGCTGTGAATATATTAATTTAAGGTTATACTCTTAGACAGTGGTGGAGGGAGCATGTGACCAAGGGGGTAAAGTGCCCCCCTGGATTTTGGGAATTTTTTTATTTTTATTTTCATTTTTTATTTTTTTTACAAACATAAAAAAAATATTTTAAATAAAAAATTACAAAAATATTATTAGAGTGAAATGTCAATGACCTTTTAAAAATTATGAAAATAATAATGGTTGTTTTGATTGAAAATAAAGAGACTATTATAAATAAAATATATTAGCTATGAAATTTTTTGAATGCAACGACGATGTCATTATTAGTGATATGCAAGTATAAGTAATCTCACCATAAAGATATGAAATTTATTAGATTGGTAGTTACATTTGACATATGAGGTTCACTCTTTATGCGTTTATTTATTATTAGTGGGTGATATCACAGACCAATGATGACATGATATTATTATTATATTGAATTTTTAATCAAATTTTGTATCAAAAAATAATGTCATTATATAATTTATTTTAAAGCTTGTATCCATTTTTTTTTGTATTGTCCATGACACACTAGTTACAAATAACATTCAGCGTGTTTGTTTCTAGTTTTTAGAAAATTTACTTTTATTTTGCGTATTTTAATGTTTTGAATGAATTTTTTTAATATTTTAAGCAAATTTTTTTTTAATTTTTAGACACACCTAACATAAATACACTTAAATCGTATAATATTTGTAAAAAAAATATTTAAAAAATACATTAAATACCAAAAAAATGAAAAATAAAAATAAAAAAACAAATTCAATATATTTTTTGTATATTTTTTGTATTTATTAATTTTTAAAAATATTTTTTTACAAATATTTTACTATTTAGATACATCTAAGTAAGGTGCATCTAAAAAAGTAAAAAAATTACTTAAAATTCAAAAAATATTTACTAAAAACAAAAAACAAAAAAACGAAAAATAAAAAAACTCAATTTTCAAAAAACTGAATTCAGAAAATTGAAACCAAACACACTAATTATTATTATTATTTTTTTGATGTTTCTTGAAATCAATCGTAAAAACTTACGTGAAATATTTTTGTAAAAATTATTGTAATTAATAAGTACCCCCTCTAATTTAATTTTCTGGCTCCGCGCTTACTCTTAGATTTTTTTTAATTTTTTTAAAAATAGAAAAAGACCCAAATGGACTATGGATTATTATTATTAGCAATTTTGATTCGTAGCTCGAATGTTGTGGCTCGAGAGTGGCCCGAATGTTGTTTTTTATCCTCTGCGGACGTGTGCTTGAATTGAATGAAGTATCACAGCCAAGCATCATATTTGGCGGCAAAACAATAAAAAAAGAACAAAAAAGAAAGACACAGTGAGAGCAGCGATTTGGGTTGCACAGTGAGAGGAGCGATGTATCATTCGTAACCTAGCAGCACTGTACATTTTTGATCTGGGTTGCTATTGCTGTCGTGGGTGCCGGAAGCTGCTGCCGTTGTGTCGTCCATAGTTGAAGAAGAGGAGTCTTGACTGGTATTTTTGTTTCCCTTTTCAGTTCTTTGCTCGTCATTTGAATATGTTTGTATTGTATTTTTGTTTCCCTTTTGTGCAAATCCACTCTATTTCTCTGCAAATCCACTCTGTTTCTCTGCTCGTCATTTTTGTTTATATATATGATTTGGTTCAAGTCACTCAAATATATATCATGCCCATAGAAACAGATTCGTTTGGTTGTGACTTGAATTTGTTTGGTTCAAGTCACTCAAATATTGATTATTTGAGAGTGACTTGAATCAAAGGCAAGCTTACTTGAATCAAATATTGATATGGGATCTATTAATAATCATACAAATTCACTTTCAAATAGCTTTCTATACATGCAATCTGTTTGGTTCAAGTCACTCAAATATTGACTAATCACTTTCAGATAACGAATCTGTTTGGTTCAAGTCACTCAAATATATATCATGCTCAAATATCTGTTTCTAAGTCTAAACATTTGGGTGTTTAAGTCTGAACATTTTAAGTCTGAACATATGTTTGGTTGAAGTCACTTAATCACTTTTGGGTGTTAAAGTCACTTAATCACTTTTGGGTGTTCAAGTCACTTAATCACTCAAGTCACATAAGTCCATACAAATTAAGTTTGTTCGGATGCAACTCAAATCCAGATATTTTTGTCTGTAATTGCAAAAAAAATTATTGTTCGAATCAATATCAAAGCCAAAGCCATTGAAAAAATTATTGTTCGGATGTAGAGTTGTCTTGAATTTTCTTTATCTAATGTACAGTTGTCATGAATTTTCTTGAATTATTTTTTCTTTGTTTGTTTTAATTCAACTTGTTCACAGAGATGTTGTTTGTAATTGCAATATGTTAGCTTCACATGTCGCCTTATTTGATTCCATAGCATTAGATAAAGATAATTGTTTGTACTCTAAAATTTTGTATTCTATTTAACTTTGAAGGTACAATGGATATTGATTCGAACAATAATTTTTTCAATGGGAGTGATGAAGTTGAAGAAGAAGATAACACTCTTTCATTTAATGAGTGTGGTGAAGTTGAAGAACCTAAGAAGGGAATGTATTTTAGCTCAAAGGAAGAGGTGTACGCATTTTATGCAAAATATGCCAAACACTCGGGATTTGCTATAGCTTATAAAACACAAAATTTAACATGTGATGGGGAAGTTAAGTACTTTGGAATTGAATGCACTAGGGCGCGGAACAGAACAAAAAGATCAGAAATAAATCCCTTGGAACCATCTTTGTCATCAAAAATTGAGTGTAAAGCAAGGGTAAGAGCCAGTCTACAAAAGGATGGAACATATAAGTTAACCACAGTTGTGCTTGAGCACACTCATGATTTGGTTGCTACTGACTCACGGCATGTCACACCCCAAACTCGCCCCTAAAAGTTTGGACATGACCCATTCGAAACCAGATACTAAACCTGTTATACATATCTTATGGGGCCTGAACGGAAGCATGCAATAATATAAAATACATCGAATAACATCCATTGAGCTACTTCTAACATGCCAGGATCTCAACATCACACTAAGTAAATATTATACAGACAGTTTACATCTATATGCCTCGACTCAACCCCACAAATAGGCACATAACAAAAATAATAATGAAGAAGGAATTATTTACAATCAACCCAAAAATAGACATCTAATGCATAAATTGAAACTCGGCAAAACTTTACAAAATGAACGGCTTCAGGTGGTGCCTGGACGCCTCAAGGTTGACAAGAGGAACACAAGCTTTAAAGGTTGGGACTGAACTCCCGATTGGCTACCTACAGAAACAGACAGACAAAATACAGAATGAGCGAACTCAGTGAATAATAGTACATAAATATTGTGATATTTAACCTGACTAATCAAAACATATAGTTGCAGATACATATTATTAACTACATCCGTGATTAATTCCAAAACAGCCATAGACCTCTCAGATGAGCGACCATAGGTCGGGGATATCGAAATGAGAGATATCGAAATACAGAGATATCGATAATGAAATAATAGACATAGCAGAACTAACAAAAATAACCAAAGTAACAGAAATAACCGAAATAACAGGGATATCAGAAGTAACAGAAATAACAGAAGTAGCAGAACTAACAGAAATAACAAAACGCATAAGCGTGGGTAACAGAACGCATATAGCGTAGTCACAGAAGATCTGAGCATATAAGCGTAGTCACGGAAGGTGCGAGCGCGCATATAAGCGTAGTCACGGAAGTACTGAGCGGCGTATAAGCGTAGTCACGAAGGTCTGAACACATATAGCGTAGTCACGGAAGGTGCGAGCGCGTATGCGTGATCCGCGAAGGCGAGCGGCATTATGCGTAGTCCGCGAAGGTGCGAGCGGCGTATGGCGTAGTCCGCGAAGGTGCGAGCGGCGTATAAGCGTAGTCACGAAGGTACATAACGCATATAGCGTAGTCACGAAGGTACGAGCATATAAGCGTAGTCACGAAGGTATGCGAACGCATATAGCGTAGTCACAGAAGGTACAGAACGCGTATAGCGTAGTCACAGAAGGTACAGAACGCGTATAGCGTAGTCACAGAAGGTACAGAACGCGTATAGCGTAGTCACAGAAGGTACAGATGTATGGACTCAAGAGGTGGCTCGTACGGATTCCAGAGGTGGCTCCCACCAAGGTGTAGCACTTCGTTCCGTACAGCACTTTGTTCCATACCAGAAACATCAGAACAGATTAATACCAATAAACTCATTCTTCCCATTAATCAAATAATCAACATAAGTACATAAGCTTAATAGAACGTTGCCGATAACAGAATGGTAACATTATTTATCAATAGCAAACAAAACATATAGTACAATGTCTCCTCATGATTCTTTGTACACAGACATACTTGTTTTGTAATTAACAGAATCTTAACATTACCAATAACCCGAAGGTAAATCAGAACAATTCATAACACAATTCTTATACAGAAGTATAGGTAATTTTTAGGATGATACCATAACCTCAAATACGGAATAGGTTCAGAATCATACCGAGGTGCGCTAACTCTTTCAACGTTCGCATCAATTCTCACTCAACAAACACATTACTATATTAGTTCACAGAAAGTAGAATGTTGTTAACAATATTCTTAACGGTAAACAAGGTACATTTGTAGTACTATTACTCACAGTGTTTAGATGCTAGGTCCGTCCCTGCAGCTAACCCTACACAATTCAATTCAACAACATTAACACAACCCCACGTAATCAACATAACTCCACATAATTATCACCATCCAATATAATCCAAACTATTTAACATCATTCCACATCATCAACAAACCCTTCCCCCCAATCTCCTTCCTCACTAAGACATGATTCACAAAGCTTCTAACAAGTTCATTCGCAAATTTAAACATAATTTCCAAGTATCACCAAATTTCAATTAAACTTGTATATACATAATTCAATACGTCAATTTCATTATTCCACATTCAATTTGGGTTAAATCTTTGGTTATCATCCTTAAGAAACTTAGGGTTTCAAGAAAATAATGAAATTTCAAGAAATAATCAAACTTATTAACCCAACACTATTTCTCCATCAATTACACATCTAGGACTCATAAACCATTATTTAAACCCATCAATTAACTCCCAATATCTTCAAACCATAAAACCCCCAATGTTCAAACCCCAAAATTCCCAAAATCTCATAATTTCTTCCATATACATAACATAAATGAAAACTTGCACCGTTATACAATGAAGACACCTCCAACCTATCTATGGATGTAAATATTAAAGAGTCTTCAACCCTTACCTCAACAATCAAGCAAAGGGGTGAGCTTGAGAAGAAACTTTCACCAATCCAAATTTTAATCGGGTAAAAACATTGATCCTCCTTAGTTCTCCATCCTACATGCCAAAACCATGGTGGATTGTTGATAAAAATGGGTGAAATCAAAGGTTTGAGAGTTAGGGTTTCGGACTAAGGCAAAGAGGAAAGAAGAGGGTTGAAGAAAATCCATGAAATGATCCAAAAATCCCGTTCTTAAAACTGCTGTCCCGTAATTCCCGCTCGAGCGGACTATTTTCCGCTCGAGCGGACCTGCCCTCAGCACAGATTCCGAAACTTTGAACAGGTATAACTCTCCCATCCGAACTCCGTTTTAGGTCGTTCTTGTGTCCAAATTGAAGCCCCGGAAATAAGCTTCCCAATGGTTCTAACCTCACATCCAAATTCAAAGTGTGGACAAAGAAAAGGATAAAAGAGTGACGGCTGGTCGCCGACAATTTATTCTAATTAAAGCTTTTGGCCCAATCTTACTTTGCCATCATATTACCACCACAACCAATACTCCAAAATAAAATAAGAAGGTTCCAAATATACTAATAAAAATGTCCAAAACAAACCCACACCTCAGAAACACAACTCAACCTAGAGGCCCACTCGAGCGTCAACTCTTCCGCTTGAGCGTGCAGACCAACAAAGCCGTCCGCTCAAGCGGAGAATCACAACTCCCAGAATCTCAGGCCGTCTGCACAATTGTTGGAAACTCCAAAAGTCCGCTCGAGCGTCAACTCTTCCGCTCGAGCGGAGGGAAAAATTCTGGGTCGTCACACGGCATTTTGCAATGAATAAGAGAATTGTTACGCCGGTAAAGAGGAGATTAGAAGTTAACGATACAGCAGGAATTAGGGTGGCTAAGAATTTTCATTCCATAGTTTTTGAAGCGGGGGGATATGAGGCATTAACGTTTGATGAACGAGATGCAAGGAATTATATCAACAATGCTAGAAGGTTGAGACTTGGGGTAGGAGACGCCAAATCAGTTACACATTATTTTCATAAAATGCAACAACAAAATTCAAACTTTTATTCGGCAATTGACCTTGATGAAGATGGTCGCATGCGCAACTTGTGCTGGGCGGATGCAAGGAGTAGGGCGGCTTACAAAGCATTTGGGGATGTTGTCTCTTTTGACACAACCTATTTGACAAACAAATATGACATCCCATTTGCTCCGTTTGTAGGAGTTAATCACCATGGACAGTCAATTTTGTTCGGTTGTGGGTTGTTAAGTTATGAGAACACGGAGACTTTTGTTTGGCTATTCAAAGAATGGTTAAGTTGCATGTCAGATACTCCCCCAAAAGTGATAATAACTGACCAGTGCAGAGCTATGCAAAATGCTATAGAAATTGTCTTCCCACAGGCTTGGCATCGTTGGTGTTTATGGCATATTATGAAGAAAATTCCCAAGAAATTGAGAGGATATTCGCAATATGAGTCCATTAAGGTTGCTTTCAGTAATGCAGTTTATGATTCATTCACAATAGATGAATTTGAGGAATACTGGGAAGCAATGATTGAAAATTTCAATTTGAATGATAACGACTGTTGGGGTATTACACCGTGAGCGACATAGGTGGATTCCTGCCTATGTTAAACACATATTTTGGGCTGGCATGTCAACTGCACAACGAAGTGAGAGTATGAATGCATTCTTTGATGGATATGTGAACTCCAAGACAACCTTGAAACAATTTGTTGAGCAGTATGACAATGCGTTGAGAAGTAAGGTAGAGAAGGAGACAAAAGCAGATTTTAAGTCTTATAACAAATTGTATGATTGCTTAACGGTGTATCGTTTTGAGAAGCAATTTTGTGTAGCTTACACTAATTCCAAATTTAAAGAAGTTCAACTAGAAATGAAGCGTCTTGTGTATTGTCGTGCAAATCTTATCAAACAGGAGGGACCAATTTGTACCTATCATGTGAGGGAGGCTATTGTTGTGGGTGAGGGGATGAAGAAAGTGGAATTTGTTGTGTACTTTAATTCAACTGAATGTGAGCTCCAATGTATGTGTCGGTTGTTTGAGTTTAGAGGTATTATGTGTGCACATTCACTTTCTGTGCTCATTGAAAGATCCATATATGAGGTGCCAACTAAATACATTGTTTTGAGATAGAGAAAAGACTTGGAAAGAGGCTACACATGCATTCCAACCACATATACTAACTTTGGCTCTTCTCTACATCCAAAGTTGCATGATAACTATCACAACACGTTGGATGAGATCCTAGATCTTGCTACCAATGATGATGTTAAACACAAAGTGATTCAACTTGGGTTGATGAAAATGAAGGATGAAGTGAGAACAGTTCAATCAAGTAGTGCGAGTAATGTGCCATGTACTAGTACTTTACCACCTTCAAGTAGTACTTTACCACCTTCCCATACTTCACCAAAAAGTCTGCCTCATATCAATACTACAAAAGAAAGCATGACTCGCAAGGTACGAAGTCCTTTGGTTGCTCGCCGAAGAGGCTGTCCATGTACGAAACGAAAGGTTAGCAAGGTTGATGCAATAGTCAATCGGTTGAAGGGAAAGAATAAGAAGATGCGTCAAGGTGAACCTCGTAAGTTAAGCTTTCCTTGTATGGGAGGCGTGCAACACACCATGTATGAACCGGTACGTGTTAAATATGAAGGTTGTTTGGGGTTTTTTTATTTTGGCTTTTAATTTTACTGCTTGAAATTAGTAAATTACTTGTGTTACTATTTCATCATTAGGTGCCGCCAAGTCAACATTACTATCGTCCTTCTATGGATGCCATAGCAGACCCTTTTCTTGTATCGGTATGTGTTCAACGGACTTAATATATTGCACTTTGTTTGTGGATGCCATAGCAGACCCTTTCCCTGAATATGTTTGTGGAATTTTGTTTTTATTATTTACTTTATTTTTACAGGCACCAGTTACCACAAGTGGGGACGACATTAGGAGCACATCTCACCAAGAAGTTGGAATGGTCAACAATATTAGCAGTCAAAGATTGATAGTATCGTCATATTTTGTTGACTTGAACATCGACGGGGATCCGAATGTCCCATTTTTTTTAAAGTTTCGAAGTGGTAATTGTACGTAAATTTTATTTGTAAACTTCCGATTGTTCACTTGAATGTCCCATATGTTTGAGTTCAATGAAGTGAATGTCCCATATTTTTGAGTTGAATGATTTGGAAATTTTTTGTTATTCTTAGAAATGGTTCTGTTATTTTTTGTTATTTTTGATTCTCAAGCAATTTTTGTACCAATGGTTCTGTTAGTCACTATGAGTGTCATAATGTTTTGGTAGAAATGGTGATTGAATGAAATCTATTGGTGAGGAAGTGAACTCTGCAAATCTGTTTTGCTGTGATGCTGAAGGGTGTATTTTGCACTGGTGCTGCTGTGATGCTCTGAAGGGTGTGTTTTGCTTTTGGAGTCTGGGGTGAAATGCTGAGTTTGGGCCTTTGTTGCAATTTCCCTTTGTTATCCTTCTTATGCTGTTTGCTGGTATTTTGAGTTCTTCAACAGGGCTACTGCTGCTATTGATGGATTGGTGTTCAATCATTACGTGAAGTGTGTCTGTCATACGGTATTGTTGGGTTGCACACTTTCTTTGGTTTGGTGTTCATCTTTGCACTGCTGGGCTGGCTAGAGTGGGGTGATACTGCTGAAAGGCTACTATAATGTCTTGCATTACAGTATTCTGCAGCCCAAAGTGTCCTGCATCTGAATAGAATTTGCTGGTTTTGGCTTTCAATGGTGGCATAAATGCTTGGAATCATCAGTGTGTTGTAGACCAAGATGAAGTTTTCTCAGAAATAATGTCATAAGCAGCGTGAAGATAAAACCAACTAGAATAATCTGTTGTGATGAAAAAAAATTAATAAACCTAAGTCATTTGCAAACCATCACATACAATGCAAACAATACACATTGTTAAGAAATGACCCTGCTAATAAATGCAAACCATGAACAGATTGTTCAACATCACATACAATACACTGTTAGTAGTATGCCATCGTATACACTGTTAAGAAATGCCCCTGTTCATTCAACAAATTTCACACATTGTCAAGTTCAACCTGTTCATTCAATACATTGTTAATCAATACACCTAAGTCATTTGCAAACCATCACATACAATACATATTGTTATTCATTCAACAGATTTTTCAACATTGTCCCATTCATTCAACAGATTTTCCTAAAACCCTGTTAATCATTAAAGAACCTGTTAATCAACAGATTTCATGCCAAGTTCATAGCATCAGATTTTAACCTTCAACTTGTTAATCAACCTTCAACTTGAAGAACCTGTTAATCATTCAAGAACCTGTTAATCAACCTTCAACCTGTTTAACTTGTTCATTGAACACCTTGTTATTCAACCTGTTCATCTATCACATTTCAATTCAAACTGTTCAACCATTGTCCAAAAAGATACATTGTCAAGCACCTGTTAAGTCAACACATTGTTAATCAATACACCTATTTTTTCAAACCATCACATATAATGCACACTGTTAAGCAACCAACATAATTCAACAGATTTCACACACTGTTCATTCAATACATTTCATCTCAAACAAACCTATTATACACTTGTTTTTTTCAAACCATCGGATTTTTAAGCACAAAAAAAAAAAAAAAAAAAATTACAAAACAAGTAGAAAAGTAGATTACATTCATAGCATGTTCCAAAACCTAACAACCGAGTCATTTACATGATAAAGTACAAAAATACACAAAATACAATGACATAAGTCATTGCCTTGAAAATCTTCTCCATCCTTTGAAGCCTTCTATCATGCTCACCAAGCCTTCTCCTTAGATCATTAATTTCTTCTGTTCTTAAATTTGTCTGAGGTCCAGCATTGGCTTGGATTGTGGAGGTAATGTCGTCGTCGTAAATAAATGCGTCATCTTCTGCGAACCACCTGAAGTAATTGCAGTATTCGTTCGTAGTCTACAATGGACAAGAATCAGTTAATCAATAAAGGACAAATGAAATTTGTAAAAAGTAACCGATTCATTATATAACAGGTACTTACATATTTTCTTGGGCAAACAAAATAGACATGTACTTCATTTCCATTCTGATTAGTTCGTACTATACGTATGGAAGCTGTTCTTCCACAATTACAAAACCTTGGCTTTAATCTTATGTTCGTATTATTAGTAGAAGATGAAGCCATTTTTTTATCTGCATAAAAAATACCAACAGATTTAACCACCGATTAGTAGAAGATGACGTTCTTTCTATTTTTTTTTTATCTCTCAAGCTGTTTTACCTATTAGTAGAAGATGATGATTCAACTATACTTTACTGTAAATAAGAAAGAAAGGAAACAAACACTAGGAATCCTGTAAATAAGAATCAGATTATCATGCCAAACTCTTTTTTGTGTTACTCAATGGTGATTCTTGGTCTTTCATGTTTCGCCTTTCCTGCAGTCTTAGGGCTTTGGAAATTCAAAAGGATTAAGCTGTTGTGCGGCAGATCTTGACTCAGCAACAACTAAAGTTTACACAATTTCCTAAATATTTTTCTATGCTATCTGAAGTGATTAGGCTAAAACAATTTCTTTTTCACTTGCATTTCCAAAACACTCAAAAAGATGGATTCCTAGTGTTTGCCTATTCAATAATAGGTGCTTGACAGTGTATTTCTTTTTCACCATTTCTTTTTCACAAGCCTTGTTTGCCTATTCAATATGACTTCTCAGTTGCAAAGCCCAAAATTGTACTACTGATTCCAGCTATTTGAACTTGCCAAACTATCAAAACTAAACACCCCCAAATCCTAAACCATCAGTAATTACATCCATACTAAATACCCCCACGAACTGTTAATGTAATTATGAATCAGTAATTGTACTACAAGGATGCAGCAGTAAGAAAGGAATATGGAACCACCAATTAAGAAGCCAAACAAAGGTGAAGAAGATCATTAACAATTCTTGGAGGAAGATATGAGTTGGAGAAATGTAAGGCTGTTAAATTGACATGGATTGCCAAACAAAATTTCAACAGCAAAACAATGTTTACCACCATAAATTCTTGACCAAACATATGAAGCAAACCAACATGTAGCAACAGAACATTAGTGGCAACAAATTCAGTGGCAAAACAGGATGTTAGTAGCAAACATTCTTGGGAAAAAACTTCACCAACAAACCAATATGTAGTAGCAACAATCATCGGGGAAAATTTCAGCATAAAAATAAAATAAAATAAATGTCTGGAAATGAACATCCGAACCAGCACATCACCACAATTAATTTGAACATCTCACAAGAACTAACTCTATAACCCAAAGACTAGAAATCAAACCAATTGAGAAACCAAACACGAAACCCCAATTTCTTGAATCTTGAAACTCTAGTTTAGCGATGTCGGAACGTACCTACGATTCGTTTTCAATTGGTCGGTAATTCGACGTATGACAAGTTTCAGTCAGTGAAAGGATTCGGATGAACGTAGTTGTAGACACCGCATTTTTGATCGTCCTTAAGACTTGGACGTCACCGTTGGAACATTCGGTGATCATCCATGTTCGTGTTCGTTTTGAGTTCCCAAAGGCCTCGGCTGCGCGCCTTGCCTCAGGATCTCTCAACTCGTTTGTTTTGTGTTTGGTTTTACACCAAATTATTGTGCTTTTGCTTTGAGGGGCAGGGAATGGCTTGTTGGCCAGCTCCATACCCCACCGGCCTTCTCTTTGCCTCACTGGCCATTCATTGTTGCCACCGGCCATGGTTTCTTGAAACCAATGGCCGGTCGGCACTTTATGTGGCCGGCCGGCATTTTTTTTGGCCGGTGACCTCTTTGCTGGCCAGTATGCACCTTTTGCACCCTTCAGGCATGGTGCATGGTGCATGCCAGCTGTGCCAGCTGGAATGCACCAACATTGTTCCCCGTGCATAGTGTGGTTGTTATGCACCTTTTGCACCCTTTTGGTCAAACTTTCTTGAGGAAGCTTGACCCTTTGTCAAAGCTTCCTCAAGAAGCTTCCCAGCTGTCAAAGCTTCCTTAAGAAGCCTTCTCCCCTTTGACCCTTTTTGTTTGGCTTCTTGAAGAAGCTTCAAGCTTTGTATTGCCTATATAAGACCTCCTCCTCCTCCTCCATTGTTAGGGTTAGAACAAAAAACCAGAGCTTATACATATATACATCTGCCATACACTCTCTCTTTATATATATATATTTCTCTTTCTCTCTTATCCTTTGTGTGTGTTTGGAAGCCCAAAAAATGTGTTTTGACCTTGGTTTTGCACTAATACACACACCATTACGCCATACTTCGACCGTGAGAGGCTTTGAGGGTTTGTTTTTGAATTTTTGGACTGATTTTGACCAGAAGAAGGTGGCTGGCCTTGCTGTTCATCAAGGGTTCTTCAAGGGTAATCTTTTCACTTTAGATTCCCCAATCTTGCACTAGATTTTTTCCTATCTTGCATACTGATTTAGGCTTTGTGTATAACTAAAAAAAGTCTTATATTTTCATGCTTGAGATACTTCATTAAGGTTGTTTTGGTATTGGGGGTCGATCTCCCCCTCTTAGGCCTTATTTGGCCCTTTTTGTGCCTTCCTTTTTGAGCTTTGGTTGCCTTTGTGTATTGGCCTTTTCACCACTGAAATCCAGTGGATTTTCAGTGGTGAAGAAGGGGTTTTGAGGTCTTGCACAGGGGAGGGACACCTCTCTCCCTTTATCTCTCTTGTGTCCTTGTTTTTGGCTCATAAGGGTAGCATACATGATTAGTTGTTCTTGGCTTCATTTCAGAGGTTTTTGAGTGTTGTTGGGTCATAATATGCCTCTGTTTTTGGTCGGATTCCTAGCCCCTTGTATGCTTAGTATACTTGCTTTGTATTCCTTTATTTGGCCTAGAAATACATCATACATGTAACCCACCATGCTCTCATGTTTTGCCCTAACTTTGTGAAGTTCTTAGCCATGTCTTACCATGCTTGAGGTCTATTGGGTGCTGTTTTGACCATATTTGCCATGTTTGGTGTAGCCTCTTTGCATTTGGGCTTATGAGCCTTGAAGGTGTGAGTCATAAGCATGTTTTAATTGGGTCATTTCAGTGCTTTGAAATCCTTTCTCATGATATTTCAGTCCCTAATCCATGCTTGTATGCCTACCTTTACCATCTCTTTCATGCCTTGAAGAGTTGGCCTTTATACCCTAGTCTTAGGTCTATTGGTTTGCATGTTTGCTTGGTATGTTAACATCATCATTTTAGTACCTTTGGCCACTGTTTATGGCAAGGCTGAGGTCTGCTCTTTATGGTTTAAGTCCACCATTACATGTTTGTTAGATGTTTATTGCATATTTGACTCATTATGTGTTACCATGTGCTGGTCTCATCGCGTATCCGTCAATGTTTATTACATTGCATGTTGCATTGCATTGCATTTGGCGTGCCTTGCTTACTTAGCTTCATATTGCATCTTCGAGCCAAGTTGGTATATATGCATTGCATTGTTTGGTTTGGGGTGTCAAGCCAAACTTGAGGGGTGAGGAGTGTTTGTACTTCAAATGACAAAACACGTCTCAACTCTCGGTCTTCAAGCCCCTTGACCCCAACATGATGGGGTGTTGGCATTCATATCCTCTTTGTTGCATGCATCTTTACATTAAATGGCAAACTTGACCTCTTAGGCCATCATGCATAATTGATGGCCCAAAAGTCGAGGGCTATGCTCCCTTGAGTCCATTGCATGATAGGGAGTGTGGCCATGCTTACATTTGCTTAAAATTCCATGCCATACACTGCTTGCCCTCTATTGCTGTCAAAACTGACTCCTGTAGGAAGTTTTGGCCGGCCGGCCATCTCTAGTGCTGACCGGCCATCAATTAATGGCCGATAGCTTTATCAGTGGCCGGTGGCTATTTCCCATGGCCGGTGGCCATTCCTCTCAGCCGGTGGTGCTCTATAGTGTGCATAGAATCTGTCCTAAGACTTTTGCAGTCTTCAGAGGAGCTAGGCAGTAAAAACAGAGGCAGTAATGCTATGGCAGTGAGTTTCCGAGCGAGGCGAGTTCAGCATGCATCATTCGCGCATTTCGAGGTAGAGCTGTGGCAGTCTTTTTAAGCTTCACATTTAATTTATTTTGTAATTAATTTGTTAACTAATTTGGGTTTTGTACTTATTCGGATTGTACTATTTATTTGGGACTGTGTATTATTTATTCGGATCCTCCGAGAGAGGGCAATTGTGTAATAAGTGTGCGTGCGTGTGTGTGTGCATGTCTTCCAACCCCACGTTTTTCTCCCTTTTATTTACCAGCTTATGATGGTTAGTCTAAGACATGTTTCAATTAGCATACAGTATGATAGCATGTTTGCATCCATTCATTTGTTTTGCATGCACCGGGCTCGGCGCATCATTCTAACTGAATTCGTATTTCAATTCCAACTTGAATACGTGTTAGTTGTAGCATTTCACATGCCATCTTTAGGATAGCCGAGCCTATTATAGTTGCATTTTGCTTGTGTTGCATTAGCCATTTTTAACTTGAACTAGGATCATGCATATGATTACTAACTAGTTTCTGTTTTGGCTCGGAGTACTAGGTAAGCTTTTATACTTTAGCATACCACATGTGTGTGTGTGACTGCCATAATAGCATGATTACCATGAGGCTAGCTGCTTATGTGATATAAATGCTTGAATGCCTGTGGGTGGAGGTTGAGTTGTTTAAATTGGAACAATGCATTAAAACTGTGAGTTTTAAGCCCACTAGATAGTGGCAAAATCATTTTTTCTAAAGCCCACTCTAGGGTGGCAAAACTTGCATTTTAGCCTACTTGCGAGTAGCAAACCATTTTCGAAACAAACATGACATGTTTTATTCCAATTTAGGTGATTTGGTCTATACTTATTTGCTATGCGCATCACATAGTAATTCTTGGCTAATAACTGGAATAAGAATACATAATGTTTTCAAAATCGGATATCATGGTTAGTAGAGGCCGATCTTCAGATCGGGCGAAAGGGGGTGCTCATAGTTGACCTTCCCTAATCGTACCCAAGTTCCCGAGCCGAGGCAACTTTGGTGATGACGGACACGTGGCCTTTGGCGCCGAGTCAGGGTTTTCTAAATTCCCCCAAAAAAAATATTTAGGTGGCGACTCTGTATCTGGCAAAGCAGTCCATTTTTGGCACTTCTTTCAAAATTTGTTTTTCTCAAAACGATTTGCCAGATTTGGACTCTTTGGTTCAGATTAAGAATCGTGACACAAATTGAGTCCGAACTGTAGCACTGAGGACCTCGCGGACTTGTTACAGTTTCTGGCGACTCTGCTGGGGAAATGGAGAGCTTGACTCGAACTCGTGATATCCTGTTTTGATTTCGCTTATGTGTCTCTTTGCATTGCATGTGCATTGGTGCGCCTAGGTCACCGTGTTGGCCATCTGCTATTCTTGAGCGGTCTGCTGGAGGCTTGACTTTGTCAAAGCATGCCATAAGGCTGACTGGTTGCGGGCTCTGCCAGTATGGGAACACAAACCCCGGTTTTACCGGGGCACCCTTTCGACCATTCGACCTAGTGCATATTCGGAATCCATAGTGACCATTCCAAGCTAGGATAGGTTGCTTACCCGATTATAGGTTGTTTGAAACCGCTGCGTGCGTAGTGAAACCCTAGCTCCTGACAAAATAGGATAGGGAAACCCTACCCCAACATAGGGGTGTTTTGGTTCTCTTTTACTTGCTATGTGCTTTTAGAGTGTATCTCTACAGGAATGCATGTATCAGTTTGCAAGTCTGGGTATCAGCCCTGCGGGCATCAGCATGTGGGAAATTAGTTTTACCTGAGGGTATCAGTTTTTGGGACAGTTTGGAAATCGTGATCAGTGATTAAGAAACAGTACATTCAGCTTGTTGGCAATTTGTTGTACCCAGCTGTGTGTTGTGTTTATTTTACGTTGTTACGCTGTCCGATTGTCTGTTTATTTATACGCTTTATTTATCTTTTTACTAGGGTAGTTGAGCACAATTGCTTCTGACCTAGTAGACATTCCCCAAGCACTCTGGACTAGAGGTCGTCGACTCCATCGATCTGAGGATCTGGTAGACAGATAACTAGTGTAGCACTCTTTACCCCCGGTTACTAGACGGAGGACAGCTAGGCAGAGGGCATCGATTCAGTGATCGAGACTGAGAGGGCTTTGTCTACCCCACCTGTGTACAGTAGGGATCAGGATTCTGCTTCTCCCACAGAAAGGGAACATATACCGATAATTCAGTAAGACAGAACAGTATGGCCAGCTTAGAGGAGATGGTGCGCCAGCTTCAGGAGAGCATGAAAATGATGCGGCGAGATCTTTGTCGATAAGCGAGTTTGCCAAGCGAGGCCACGGTTATAAATGAACAAGCGAGTTAATCGTGAGGTTACAACAAAAAATGGAGCATCGCCCATGACAAGTTCCTCCCCCGCCAGGAGTTCCAACCCTCGGGGAGACAGCTAATGTTCAGAATGATACGGATATTCCCACAGGACCACCTCCACCCCCGATCCTACCCCAAATCCAACCCCAGTTATCCAAAACACCCACCAACCTGCCGGACTCTCCCTTTGAGTTCAAGACGGATCCCATAGCACTGAAGTTGAGCAAGCTTGAAAAGCTGTTCAAGAGATCCCAGGGAGTTAAGACCATCCCTGACATTGAAGATGGATATACTGACGCAGCCGTGACGCTGCCTGACAGATTCAAAATGCCTCATATCGACCGGTTTGATGGGTCTGGGGATCCCATGGTGCACCTAAGATTGTTTTCAGATGTTTTAAGGCCAATGGGCCTCACTAGACTGCAGAAGCTGTCTTTATTTGGCTGGACCTTGTCGGGTGTGGTGGCCATATGGTATGCTAAATTAGAAGATGACATCAAGAGAAAGTGGGACGAGATGGCCGAGGCCTTCATCGCGCAATACTCATATAATACACAAATTGAGATCACGACTCGTGATCTCGAGACGACGAGGCAAGAGCCCAAAGAGAGCTTCTCAGAATTCGTGACTAGATGGAGGGCCAAGGCTTTGATAATGACCTTAAGGCCCACAAACAAAGATCAGATTCGGATGATTGTGCGCAATCTTTAGCCGAAGTTAATGCAGAAGATGATTGTACTCCCCTTTCCTACCTTTTCCGATTTACATGAAATGGGGGTACAGATTGAGGATGCATTGAAGCAAGGCTTAATTGATAATGACCGGGAACAACCCCGAAGAACTTTCAACCGCAACACTAATGCGGGCCTGAGCGACGCTACAACCACCAGGACCTCCGAAGTAAGTATGGTCACCACCAACCCCCCTCCAAGAACCATGGCAGCCACGCCATTTTTCGGTGCGTCCGGAAGCCATCCACAAATAGCCAAATACCCACCCAAAAATACAAGAACCTTCTCTCCACTATATATGCCCCTGTCCAAAGCTCTGGGGGTTTTAATCAGAAAAGGGCACTTGAAGCCCCTAGAGCCACGACCATTACCAGAAAAACTTCCCCCTACCCACAATCCAGCCAAGTATTGTGCATTTCACCAATAGCACGGTCATGATACCGACCTGTGCTACCGATTACATCATGAGATTCAAGATCTCATCGATAACGGGGTGATTATGCCTCCCGAGAAACCTAATGTTACAACCAACCCACTCCCTACACACAACCAAGCTCCACCTCCCAAAAGAATTAACTGTATCCAGACTGGGGTCGTGTCTTACGATCCTAGCATCTATATTACTCCTTCCCATCTACCTAAACCGGAGGTGCTTCTTCCCGACTGCACTGACTTTTTGTGCATGCTGGACATCTCTACAACCTAACTTGAGCCAGTAGAGGTGGCTGTTGAAGAGAGTACAGGGGAGTTTGCGGAGAAGGATGGAACTGCTGAGTCGGGGTTTGAGCAGTCTGGGAATTTTGCTGGGGAAGCCTACGATCCGAGTGATTACATCCTGTCAGCAGGCCAGCCTGAACCAAGTATAGAATTGCCAGAGAGAGCAGAACTGTGTGTGATCCGAAGGGATAGATTTGAGCAGGGGACGGATGATTTGACGGCCGTAGAAGAGGACTTGGCCAACCTACAGTTTTTCGATGACCAAGAATCAAGGGGCGCGGCAGTCAACTGGTTCGATTACAAGGAATCGGCAGAGGCCACGGGATGGCTGGATGATCAACCGGATGTGGTGGAAGAGTTCCAACCAGAACGGGGCTCGGCAGGGGCGAGGGTATCAGTTGAGGTCGGAAGGGCCGAAAGTCAGAGTACATTGCCGGAGAGCGCTGGTACGAAGAATTTCGCTCAGGATTAGAGCATCTTGAATACAGGGATTATCGAACAGCCAGCTGTATTAACACAGTCGGAACAGGAAAGATTTGAAGATTCTGAGAGAATCAGGAAGGCTAAGGCTTATGTGAGGACTGAAACCGCTACGAGCACAGAAACAGAGGATGTTGCGAGCATAGGGATGGAAGGTATTGCGAGTATGAGAACGATCGTGCAGGCGGACGGTGTCATCGGTTTGTAGATGGAATGTGGTGGGAGAACGACGATTTATGTCTTGCCCACACGGACGAAGATTGGGGAAACAACCAACCCAACGACACTTAGTATATTGGAGAAGTCGACCATATGACAATGAGCGGGCGGTACTTCAAACCCTCGCACCTAGATCAACCAGAGGCTTCTGGGAAAGACTGGGAGACTGAGAAATAGAAGGAGAAACAACTTGAAGAGGAGGCTGTGCTCAAACAGTTAAAAAAGATACAAGCAGACATCTCCATTTGGGGGCTGCTTATGGCATCACGAGTACACAGACAGGCCGTCCTATCGGCCATGGACAAGGCCAAGCTTTCAATAGAAACCACGCCAGAACAGCTGGTGGGATTAGTCTTTCCAGGAGGGGCTACCCTGACGCTGACTTTTTCCGACAAGGAACTGCCACCTGAGGGGGCAAACCATAACAAGCCACTCTACATCTCCGTGGAGTGTAAGAATAAATGGATACCGGTGGTTCTTGTCGATACCGGATCAGCCATCAACGTCTGCTCGGCAAGAACAGCATATGCGATCGGTCTGAAAATCGCGGATTTTGTACCAACAGCCCAGGTAATTCGGGCATACGACAACACGAGTAGGGAAGTCATGGGGACGGTGAAAATTCAGACTAAAGTGGGGCCAGGACAGCATGAGATAAATTTCCATGTCTTAGAGGTTCCTGCAACCTTCAACCTGCATTTGGGGCGGCCATGGCTGCATCAGGTAAAGGCGGTGTCCTCCACCTTACATCAAATGGTGAAATACCCCTATGGGAAGGGAGTAGCCATTGTTTTTGGAAATTCATCAATTCATCCACAACCGGAAGTATCTATGCCTGTTTTAGAAATTGAGCATGGTATGGAAGACGTGCTCATATTAGGTTTTACCTTGGCTGAGGCTCGGGTTGTACAGAACATCATGGCTGCTAACGAGGGGGTATATGTTAGTGCTCAAGCAATATACCTCATGAACAAGCTCCAACACATCCCCGGGATGGGATTGGGAAAGAGTGGCCGGAAGGGTGTCGCAACATTGGCCGAAGTGCCACACAACCCCCATACCTTTGGCTTGGGTTATTTGCCCACCAAAGAGGATTGGGTAAGAAAGGGGAAGGAAATGGCCGGAAGACCCAGAGCGAAACAAATGGGCAAACCTTTTGAGTTGATGCACCGGCCCATCCAGGGTACCCTAAACGGACGCTTCGTCCGGGAAGGGGAGGATTTTCCATTTCGTGGCTTTCCGGAGCCGTGGTTGAACGCAGAGAGGAAGCGCGTGCCGAGGTTCGAGATCTTCTTCGACCTGCAATTACCTGGGGATGATGTTGCCAAAGAGCAGACAGACCTGACAGTTGAGGTTGAACAGAGCAAACAATTGGAGTCTGAGGACGTTGAGATTGAAATGGGGGTAGCACTGGCATATCTACTTTTAGATCCTCTGATCGAACAGAAGTGCTTGGGGGATAATTTCTCGGTGTCCATGATTGGGAATGAAATGGCTACGGGCCTACCATCAACTATTTTGGATACATCTATCGCACCCTCCCTTGTTTGGCAATACGAGGAGGGATTCTTGTCGAGCAGTATCGGGTCAGGTAGTGAGCCGGAATCTGATTCCACCGAGTCTTGTGAGTCGGAATCAGGTTCCAGCTCAACTGAGTCTGAGTCTGGTATTCCTGGGGGTGATAACCCGGATGCCACAGTCCTGTCTAGGTCGTCTTTTTCTTTCTCTTTCGAGTCTGTTGTAACAGAAGAATTGGACGGTTTGGAAGTACATAATGAGAATGATATGGATGTGGTTTCTGAGTACTTTTTTGTGCCTTTGATATATTGCTTGAATCAGGACTTTCAAAATTTGGACAAAAATGACGAGGAAGAAATTCCTCCAGTTTTGCAACGATTAATTGATCAAGAGCAGGAAAGATTTGTTAAACCTTTAATTGATGAAATCACTACTGTGAATATTGGTACTGAGAAGGACCCGCGGCTGGTCTAGATCGGGTCCACGTTGTCTTCGGAGGAACGCAAGCGCTTAGTCGTTTTATTAAAAGATTTCAAAGATGTTTTCGCGTGGTCCTACGAAGACATGCCTGGAATCGATCTTGAGATTGTACAGCACCAGATCCCTCTTGACCCTGAGGCCTGACCTGTCAAACAGAAACTCAGAAGGATCCGCCCTAACTGGGCCATCAAGATTAAGGAAGAGGTCACTAAGCAAATCGATGCAGGCTTCCTGTTGGCATCCGAATACCCAACGTGGTTGGCCAACATTGTTCCGGTGCCAAAGAAAGATGGCAGGATTCGGGTGTGCGTGGATTTTAGGGATTTGAACAGAGCTAGTCCGAAGGACAACTTTCCCTTGCCGCATATCGATGAGTTAGTGGACTTTACAGCGGGGCATGCTTTGCTCTCGTTTATGGATGGTTTCTCAGGCTACAATTAGATAGTGATGGCACTTGAAGACCGGGAAAAGACTGCCTTCACTACCCCGTGGGGGACTTACTGCTACAGAGTGATGCCATTTGGGTTGAAGAACGCTGGAGCTACTTATCAACGGGCCGCGACCACGATATTGCATGACATGATCCATAAAGAGGTTGAGGTGTACGTGGATGACATGATTGTCAAGTCTAAAGAAAGAGAGGGCCACTACACTGCCTTGCAAAAGTTTTTCCAAAGGATCAGAGAATTTCAGTTGTGGCTGAATCCTCAGAAATGTACGTTCGGTGTTACAGCGGGAAAAATGCTGGGGTTTGTAATTACACAAAGGGGCATCGAAGTCGACCCTTTCAAAATCAAGGCCACCTTAGAAATGCCACCACCAATGACTGAAAAAGAGGTGCGAGGCTTTCTGGGTAAAGTGCAATTCATAAGACGATTTATTTCAAAATTAACCTTGACTTGTGAACCACTTTTTGGTCTCCTGAAGAAAGGAAAGAAATTCCAATGGGATGGCCGATGCCAAGCTGCTTTTGAACAAATCAAAAAATACTTACAAAACTCACCCGTGTTGTCACCATCGGAGTCGGGGAAACCGTTGATATTGTACTTTTCAGTAACTGAGACTACTGTCACGCCCCAATCCCGCCCCTAAAAGATTTGGGCATGACCTATTCGAAGACAGACACTTAACCTGTTATATATATATATATCATATGGGGCCTGAACGAAAACATTAAATATTAAAATTTGACAATAGAAACAAACTCCATTAAGCTACCACTATCATGCCAGGATCATAAACTCTTAACAGACAAATAAAATTTAAAACATACACCTGAACATTGATTATATACAAACATATATACAGACCCAGCCCGGTAATTGGGCATATATCAAAAACATTAGAGAATGAAGTGTTGCACACATGTCAACTTTAAGCCAACAACTAGGGCGTAAAACCAAAGTTCGTCAAAACTTCATGAAAATAAGAGCAGCTTCTCTTATGCTTGGACATGGAAAGGTTGACCCAAAAGGACAAGCGTCATGGCTTAGGACTGACCACTTGGTTGGTTACCTATAGAAACAGGCATAATAGAGAGTGACCCGGGCTCAGTGAATAGTAATACATAAATAAAATGATGCTTAATGTGAAACATGATACATGTCAATGCAATAGTCTGATTCTGTGCTAAGTACATAACGGCCTTAGGCCCAATCTTGCAACACAAACTTGATGGCTATAAGCCCTTGAAACTTGTTTGACCTTGTAGCATATTCAAACTTGTAACATGCACTTGAAACATACCTGAGCATACTTGAACTTGTAACATACTAGAAACGCGTGCAAAACATACTTGAACATCATTCATTAATTCAAACGGAACATATTATAGCTAGAGCGTTTCTTGATGTATCATGTCATTATCGTACACTTAACAATGAGAGACTAATTCACATTCTCATGAGGGTCACATAATAATGTTAAACTTTGCACTTATATCATAGTTTCTGAATAACTTCCAATTCATAAGCAACATAGCAAAATAACTTCAAATTCATATGGTACTCAGAATCTATTCTTTAAGAATGAACAGAAATTCTTTTGGGTAAACGACTTAATTCACGTACTCTGTTAATCAATAGTATACACCATTGTTTAATCGTTCTTATGTGTTAACATAGTTGCCTTGCCTTGTAATTAACAGAGTCCTATTGGTAACCGTTACAGCATTCCCATGAGTTGACAAAATAAGCACATTTTCATTAGATTACAGATGACTTTATCGGTTTCACATAGCCTTTAGGTTTCATAGATTCACAACTTATTACATCGGCCTTCGGCCCTTTGGATTCACAAGTTCACAATTTTGGCCCTTGGCCTCATAGCTTCATAATTTTACAAATGGCCCTTGGCCACATAGATTCATAGCTCACAAATGGCTCCTGGCCACATAAGTTCATAGTTCACAAATGGCTCCTAGCCACATAAGTTCATAGTTCACAAATGGCTCCTAGCCACATAAATTCATAGTTCACAAATGGTTCTTAGCCACATAAATTCATAGTTCACAAATGGCTCCTAGCCACATAAATTCATAGTTCACAAATGGCTCCTAGCCACATAAATTCATAGTTCACAAATGGTTCTTAGCCACATAAATTCATAAGTCGGCCCTCGGCCTCATAAATTCACATATGCCTAAATTAGCTTTCGGGTTTCATAGGTTCACAACTCGGCTCTTGGCTTCATAGTTCCACAATTCACAATTCGGGAATTCATATGTCACAAATGGCCCTCGGCCACATCATTTCATATTTCACAAGTTGGTGATCCATACTTCACAAATTCGAGATGCATATTTCACAAATCCTTTTTGATGTTTCCATAATTTCACAATGTTCTTCATATAGCTTATACCATAATTTCACAATGTTCTTCATATAGCCTACACCTTTGATGTTTCCATAATTTCACAATATTTCTTACATTGCATACATAACATATATGTCAACATAATTCTTACGACGAAGATCATAACGTCAATAATAATAATCATTAACGGTTAAAGATATATCGAAGTACTACTACTCACAGTGTTCAGGTGTTTGGTCTGCCCCTGTAGCTGACCCTACACAATTCACGTAATTCAAACATAATTCATCATAGTCTATTTAATTCAATATTAGTCAACATTAACACTATTTGCAATCCAACATCGTTCAAAATAAACCCTTGAATCTTATTTCAACATTCCAAAACCGAGTTCATATCTTCCATATCATTAATAGATTATTTTCCCAATTTTCCCTTCACTTTAAAGCATGAATTACAACATTCATAACAAAGTTCATTCGCAAATTTTAAACATAATTTTTCAAACATTTCCAAATTCCAATTAAACTTGAACACATATAATTCAATACCTCAATTTCATTATTCTACTTTCAATTTGGGCTAAACCATTGGTTATCATCATTAATCAACCTAGGGTTTCAAGGAAAATGAGGATTTTTAGAAAAAATTCAAACTTCTTAAATCACCACTTTTACTTCCAATTTTTCCAATAATTCTACACCTAGGATTCACAATCCATCATTTAAACCCATTAATTTAACTCCCAACATCACCAACCATAAAACCCCAAATCTCAAGTTGACATAAAATGCTCAAAACCATAGATTATGTTTTTATATACACAAAATACCACAAATTCATCCATGAATGCAAATATTGAAAGGGAATAAAGACCCTTACCTCAAGAATCAAACAAAGGAGCAAAGGTTGAGAAGAATCCTCCAAAATCTCGAAATTCCAATCGGTAGAATATAATAATCTTCATGCTTCTTCACTTTTTGATGGATGATCTTGATCAAAACTAAGAGAAATGGAAGGTTTTGGAGATTAAGGACCTAGGGTTTTCGGACCTAGGGAAGGGGGATGAAGAGGGGAAAAGGAAAATGTGAGAAATGATCCAAAAATCTCGTTTTAAGCTACTGTCTCGTAATTCCCGCTCGAGCGGAGGAATTCCCGCTCGAGCGGAGGAATTCCTGCTCGAGCGTACTTGTTTTCAGCACAGATTCCGAAACTTTGAACAGGTATAACTCTCCCATCTGGACTCCGTTTTAAATCGTTCTTGTGTCCAAATTGAAGCCTCGGAAATAAGCTTTCCAATGGTTCAAACCCCACATTCAAATTCAAACTGTGGACAAAGATATGGGCAAAAGAGTGACGGCTGATCATAAAATAACTATCCGAATTACATTCTAGGGTCCAACCTTACTTTACCATCGTATTACCACCTCAAGCAACATCCCAAAATAAATTGAGGAGGTTCTAAACATACCAATAAAAATATCAAAAACGAGCCCACGAGCCCCAGAAATTCAACTCAACCTGGTGACCCGCTCGAGCGTCCAACTTTGCGCTCGAGCGCGCAGACCAACAAAGCCTTCCGCTCGAGCGTCGATTCCCCCGCTCGAGCGAAAAATCATGACTTCCAGAATCTCAGGCCGTCTGCAAAAATTGCTGGGAACCCAAAAGTCCGCTCGAGCGCCGACTCCCCTGCTCGAGCGGAGGGAAAAATTTCAGATCGATACAGCAAACGTCATCACTTCATAACTCAACAGATTGTTCTTCATTTCCAATATATACAATTGAATTAAACCACATTAACCCCATTATTAAATAAGAATGACTTCCTCTATGCATTTTGGGGTCATTACAACTACAATGGGCTGCATGCTCGCGCAAGAATCAGAGGACAAAGTGGAGAGAGCCATTTACTATTTGAGCAAGAAATGCTAGAGTATGAGACTCGCTACACACTGTTGGAGAAGGCTTGGTTAGCTTTGGTATGGGCTACCAGGAAGCTGCGGCACTACCTGTTAGCTCACTCCGTAATGTTGGTTTCACGACTCGATCCCATCAAATATCTTTTCGAGAAACCAGCACTTACGGGTAGGCTAGCTCGTTGGTTGCTGTTGCTCTCCGAATTCGATCTGAAATATGTGACACGTAAGTCAGTCAAGGGAAGAGCAATGGCGGAATTCTTAGCCGACCATCTAGTGGAAGAGGGTGAAGCAGTTGAGTACTTATTCCCAGATGAAGCCATTTTGCACATCGATGTTGAAACTTGGACGATGTACTTTGACGGAGCGTCAAATCAGTACGGGTATGGGATAAGAGTGTTGCTGATAGCACCTGACAATTCCCGTATCCCTTTAGCATTCAAACTCTGGTTCAAGGTCTCGAACAACGAAGCAGAATATGAGGCATGCATTGCCGGTCTAGAAGCAGCCTTGGAACTAGGGGCAAGACGGTTGGACGTCATTGGGGACTCGAACCTTGTTGTGTCTCAAGCAAAAGGAGATTGGAAAGTCAAGGAAGAAAAGATGATAATGTACCACCAGGCCTTGGTTTTATTAATTCCTCGGTTTGAAAAGCTAAACTTCGCTCATCTAGCAAGAGAAAACAACAGGTTCGCAGATTCTTTAGCAACTCTATCTTCCATGATAGACATCCCGTTTGGAGTCCGGATGCGTCTAGTCATCATTGACCAGAAGTTTGTGCCAGCGTATGAATCTATTGCTACTATAGATGAGGCTCAGGACGACAACCCCTGGTATTACGACATTTGGAACTTCTTGGAGAAAGAGACGTACCCGCTAGGGGTAAATGCCAAGGATAAAAGGGCAATCAGAAGAATGACCATTCAGTTCATCATCTGTGGGGGTAAGCTGTATAAAAGAGGTCATCTGGGAATGCATAAGCTGTGTGTCGATGCCGAAGAATCGAAGCGCCTAATGGAGGCCATCCATGGAGGGGAATGCGGTGTACATATGAACGGAGTAATGTTGGCACGGAAGATCCTCAGACAGGGTTACTACTGGTCCACCATGGAGGAGGATTGTATCGGTTTTGTTCGGCGATGCCACAAATGTTAAATTCATGTAAATCGCATGAACATTCCACCGTCAAAACTGTACAATATGACTTCGCCATGGCCATTTTCAGTCTGGGGAATCGATGTGATCGGGGTTGTCACTCCGAAGGGGTCAAATGGGCATGAGTTCATCTTGGTCGCGATAGATTATTTTACAAAATGGGTCGAGGCCCAATCCTATGCGGTGTTGAAGGCTTCACATGTTGCGGTGTTGAAGGCTTCACATGTTGCGAAGTTTATCCGAAACAACATCATCTATCGCTACGGAGTCCCAAACGAGATAATTTCAGATAACGGTTCCCACTTCAAGAAGGAAGTGATTGATTTGTTGGAAAAATACAACGTGACTTTTCATAAGTCATCTACCTATCGGCCGCAAACCAATGGAGCGGTCGAGGCCACCAACAAGAATATCAAGCACATACTGCAAAAGATGGTGGAAACCTACTGGGACTGGCCAGATAAGTTACCTTTTGCTCTATGGGGCTATCGGACTTCAATCAGAACTTCTACTGGGGCGACTCCGTATTCATTAGTCTATGGGATGGAGGCCGTTCTGCCTATTGAGATTGAGGTTCCGTCATTGCGAATATTGGCTGAGTGTCAAATAGCCGAAGCGGATTGATAGCATAGCAGGTTTGAAGAACTCATGCTCTTTGACAAGCGCAGATTGAAGGCACTGTACCATGTTCAAGGTTATCAGCGCAGAATTGCTCGGGCTTTCAACAAGAAGGTTAAGTCTAGGAATCTAAATGAAGGAGATTTGGTACTCAAGGACAACCGAGCTCCCATCCACGATCCAAGGGGCAAGTTCAGGCCCAATTGGACTGGTCCCTACGTTATTAAGTCTATCTGGTCAGGTGGAGTTGTGGTTCTGATGGATCTAGATGGCCTAGAGTTCTCACAACCGATCAATATGGACAAGTTGAAGAAATATTACCCTTGAGAGGCTCGCTAGGCCGAAAACCCGAAAGGGCGACCTAGGCAAAACACAGAGCACAAAAAATTTGAAATAATAAAAACTGAGCTTGCAAGGTTGAAAACCCGCAAAGGGCGGCCTTGGCAAAAGTTAGAGCGCAAAAGGAGAGTGAAAATACTCGAGTGAACCCGAGCCTGAACTACGTAAGGCTTGATTCCCATCTTTGGGATACGTAGGCAACTTCGTTTCGGAGTTCAGCCATAAACTTTTCCCCGATCAACTCTGTCCATTTGATCATCTCGGTCATCTTTGTCTATCAGTATTCATCATGATCTCTGGTGCAGTGCTATTCAGACTAGGGGCAACTTTCCGTTGCTGTGCAGTGCCGCGGTACTATTCAAACTAGGGGCAACTTTCCAGTTGCTGGGATCCGGGGTTGTGCATCTCAGTGATAAATCTCGGGCGTGTCTGATTCTAATCCATACCGAAAATAGTTTTGAAAAGTTTTAATAAAAGTTGACTTTGTTCAAAATAATCTTTTTACGACTAAGACCATTTCTGGACCAAAACGGGAAATTTTCAGTACCACAACCTTTAATTTCATTGATTTCAATACAGAGTTCTCCTGCTCTTGCATACAAATTGAAGTTGCTTTTTATTACATTCATAAGGAAAACTTGAAAGTACTAATAAAGCAATAAATTCGGGGCATGGATAAGTCAGGTGTCCCTGCGCCCCCTCCCAGAGCTGGTCGAAGCCTCTGATGCCAAGCTGGGCCCGACCTGTGCCTCTTCATTAAGCCAATCCAAGCACTCATCAGACAAAGTGCAACTGAAAGTGGGAGCAGGGGCCAGGAGCTCTCTAGTTCCCCATGCTGTCGCATACCGGGCAAGCTGTGCGCCTTGGATCGGGAATGCAGCTGGATATTCTATCTCTTCTGGTGGACAAGTCTGGTCATGACCGAACTGACGCCGGATCCAAAACGAAAAATAGAAGACACAGTGAGTCAAGCCAATCAGCTGAATCCCAGGTTGGCGAGTCATGCTGTAGCTCATTGCTGGTAGATGAAGCCAAGGACATCGCCAAGCAATGCGATCCGCGGACAAGCTACGCATCCAGTCAAACCACCAACCCTCATCAAGGGTGTCGACTAGGCGTTGCCTGAAGAAGTAACCACGGGTTGAGTAAGCTGGGCAAGAGTCCACAACCTGCAACTTGTCCATCAACCACACCTGGGAAGGGATGAAAAATGAGAGAATAAAGAATAGAGAGGTGTACGATGAGAGAAAAGTAAGAAAAGGGTTTTGTGAGAAAAACCGAGCTTGAGGGCCGAGTGATGTGAGCAATGCATATGAGAGATTGGGTGGGAAACTTTACCTGCAGTAATAGTGGACTCCCCACAAATTTGGTTGTTTCGCGACGATAGAAAGCATCCAAGCCCATCAACGTCTCAGCCAAAGTCAGGGCGATGCAACTCTTACCCTCCTTCAAACCTTGGGCAACTTCAATCAATCGGACGCTAGATCCTCCAGAACCCGAGGCAAGTAAGAAATGAGATAGCATGCACAAACAAAGTGCATGTTACCGAAAACCTTGCCAATGACGGTCGCCGCGGTCACCGGCACCAGAAAAATGGCAAATCAAACTCGGAATATCTAGCATTCTGTCACAAATCAGAGATCGAGCGTTAGGTATTGAGAGCCCGCACATTTGTCCTAAGGCTTGGGCATGGCCAAAACGGAGTTGGGGCAGGATCTCTTCATTGCGCTCGGACTCCATTAAAGCTTGAAAATCTTCAAAGTTAGGACATACCTCTTGCTCGCCGAAGCTAAAAACATGTGTCACCGGGTTCTAAAACCTTGCCGCGGCGTGGAAAAACGGAAAGTGCAGCGGGGTACGACTCAAGGTGAATAGTGCGTTTATGCCGAAACCCCTGAAATTCAGCTTTTCCAAGCCATCGAAGTTGTTAATCCAAGTTGTGAGGTTTTGGGCAAGAAGCGCTTCCATTTAGGGCAAATCGGTGGTGAATTGAGGAGAACCACGAAGCTGAGGCCTGTTTGTAGAAGATAAGGTTGAGTGGAGGACAGATGTTAGCATTCTGCTGGTTCTGACAATTCATGGTCGGCCGGCCAAATATAGTGCCGACCGGCCACCACTTTTGGCCGATGAATCAAAGATGCTGGCCGATGGCCATTTCTCACGGCCGACGGCCTTTATCTCTGGCCGGTGGTCTCCTTCCTTGTTCTCTGAGCTGTTTATGCTAAGAATTGGGGAATTCCACCACCTCCAATGCCCTCTGGTGATCAATTCTTGCGGAGTTACACATATTTGCTTATTGAGTTGTATGTCACTCTCTTTAAACCTCTAATGTGCTTATCGAGTTGTACTCACGCTTGGTTGGTTATGTCAAGTCTCTTTGTTTTGCTTATCGAGTTGTAAATTGGTTCGCTACCTGATTATCACGATGTGAATGCTCTATTTTCAAACAATTTTCATTCACATTGTTATGTGATGACGTGCGATACAATGCATAAGACGTACAAATGCAACACATTTTGAACAAAAAGGCAGTTTCATTTCCATCATGTATTTTGCAAACATATACAGTTTCTCTTAAAAAAAAAAAAAAACTACCTGAGGCAGTGCAATGTGCTTAAACTACTAGTAAAAAGGAAAGTAAAGCAAAAGAAGGAGCAGGGCAGCAAATTATTAGGGTTGATACCAGTAGCCCCTCCCTTGTGGCCAATACATCTCTCGCGCTCTTGTTTGATCAATTGTATGGTTTGGCCACCTTCATTTCTTGAAGCAGTGCAAGGAAGTACACCTTCAGAACATTTATAGACCCCCGAGTTGACCTCAAATTGTGTCTGCTCTGAGCGGTGCTCCATACGTACAAGGAATTCCCCCTCCCGCATCCTTTTTGTATCTTGTGAACTCCACAAATCACCTCAATTATGCTGCGTTGCAGTGCTTTGCGTTTCAATATCATTGAATGACTTATCTTTACCATATTTCAAATTCCTCTCATACACATTGTGTGCATGCGTGCATTGCTTTATTTATATGTGTTCAATTTCTTTTCATACACATTGCGTGTATGCGTGCATTGCTTTACTTATATGTGTTCAAATTCCCTTTATACACATTGCGTGCATGCGTGCATTGCTTTACTTATATGTGTTCAAATTCCCTTTATACACATTGCGTGCATGCGTGCATTGCTTTACTTATATGTGTTCAAATTCCTTTTATACCACATTGCGTGCATGCGTGCATTGCTTTACTTACATGTGTTCAATTCCAAGTTTCTATACACATTGCATGCGTTGTCACGTTATACTTTACTTACATGTGTTCAAATTCCTTTTATACCACATTGCGTGCATGCGTGCATTGCTTTACTTACATGTGTTCAATTTCAAGTTTCTATACACATTGTTTGCGTAGACCGCACGCTTTACTTACATGTGTTCAATTTCAAGTTTCTATACACATTGCTTGCGTAGACCGCATGCTTTACTTACATGTGTTCAATTTCAAGTTTCTATACACATTGCTTGCGTAGACCGCACACTTTACTTATATGTATTCAATTCCAACTTTCTATACACATTGCATGTGTTGTCACGTTATGCTTTACTTACATGTGTTCAAAATTCCTTCACACACCTTGTGCACGTTGTCGCGTGTTCTTTACTTACATGTGTTGGTGCTTTCACAGCGTTGTTATGCTTCCCACTCGACTTGCGTTGTCATGCACTTTCGATTGCATTATTATGCATGTTGCCAACGGCATCGTACCTGTTAAGTTTGCTTTTTTGTCAGGCACGATATTGTATGAACGGTTCATTTGAGGCTAGTGCAACCAGACGAACCGCACAGGTATTGTATCCTCTGCGTGAGACGTATTGAGAATTGCATAATTTTCTTACACCCTTTCTGCATTGTAGTGTAGTTTGGTGTATGCTAGCTTAGAACTGTTGCCTGATATGCTTCGTTACATCTTTCTTTGCATGATCATAAGTCATGTTCGACTCTATGCATTGTCTTGCATTTTGCCCCTGCCTTCAGGCGCATACCTTGTATTCTCTTGCATGCTTTGTCTAAGTCTTCGGCCTTGTCAAAAATGGGTCGTCTCTGGGCTTTGACATTTACACTCGTCATTGTTATGACCTTCGAGTCCTGTCAAAGAGGGGCAACTGTAGACACCCAATTTTTTATCGTCCTCAAGGCTTGGACGTCACTGTTGGAACACTCGGTGATTATCCATGTTCGTGTTCGTTTTGAGTTCCCAGAGGCCTCGGTTGCGCGCCTTGCCTCAGGATCTCTCAACTCGTTTGTTTTGTGTTTGGTTTTGCACCAAATTCTTGTGCTTTTGCTTTGAGGGGCAGGGAATGGCTTGTTGGCCATCCCCACACCCCACCGGCCTTCCCTTTGCCTCACCGGCTATTCATTGTTGCCACCGGCCATGGTTTCTTGATACCAATGGCTGGTCTGCACTTTATGTGGTCGGCCGGCATTTTTTTTGGTCGGTGACCTCTTTTGCTGGCCGGTATGCACCTTTTGCACCCTTCAGTCATGGTGCATGCCAGCTGTGCCAACTGGAATGCACCAACACCCTTCCCCATGCATAGTGTGGTTGTTATGCACATTTTGCACCCTTTTGGTCAAAGCTTCTTGAGGAAGCTTGACCCTTTGTCAAAGCTTCCTCAAGAAGCTTCCTAGCTGTCAAAGCTTCCTCAAGAAGCCTTCCCCCCTTTGCCCCCTTTGACCCTTTTTTGTTTGGCTTCTTGGACAAGCTTCAAGCTTTGTATTGCCTATATAAGACCTTCTCCTCCTCCATTGTTAGGGTTAGAACAAAAAACCAGAGCTTATACACATGTACATCTGCCATATACTCTATATATATATATATATTTCTCTCTCTCTCATCCTTTGTGTGTGTTTGGAAGCCCAAAAAGTGTGTTTTGACCTTGGTTTTGTACTAATACACACACCATTACACCATACTTCGACCTTGAGAGGCTTTGAGGGTTTGTTTTTGAATTTTTGGACTGGTTTTGACCAGAAGAAGGTGGCTGGCCTTGCTGTTCATCAAGGGTTCTTCAAGGGTAATCTTTTCACTTTAGATTCTCCAATCTTGCACTAGATTTTTGCCTATCTTGCATACTGATTTAAGCTTTGTGTATAACTAAAAAAAGTCTTATATTTGCATGCTTGAGATACTTCATTAAGGTTGTTTTGGTGTTGGGGGTCGATCTCTCCCTCTTAGGCCATATTTGGCCCTTTTTGTGCCTTCCTTTTTTAGCTTTGGTTGCCTTTGTGTATTGGCCTTCTCACCACTGAAATCTAGTGGATTTTTAGTGGTGAAGAAGGGGTTTTGAGGTCTTGCATAGGGGAGGGACACCCCTCTCTCTTTATCTCTCTTGTGTCCTTGTTTTTGGCTCATAAGGGTATCATACATGATTAGTTGTTCTTGGCTTCATTTAAGAGGTTTTTGAATCTTGTTGGGTCATAATATGCCTCTATTTTTGGTCGGATTCCTAGCCCCTTGTATGCTTAGTATACTTGTTTTGTATTTCTTTATTTGGCCTAGAAATACATCATACATGTAACCCACCATGCTCTCATGTTTTGCCCTAACTTTGTGAAGTTCTTAGCCATGTCTTACCATGCTTGAGGTTTGTTGGGTGCTGTTTTGACCATATTTGCCATGTTTGGTGTAGCCTCTTTGCATTTGGGCTTATGAGCCTTGAAGGTGTGAGTCATAAGCATGTTTTAATTGGGTCATTTCAGTGCTTTGGAATCCTTTCTCATGATATTTCAGTCCCTAATCCATGCTTGTATGCCTATCTTTACCATCTCTTTCATGCCTTGAAGAGTTGGCCTTTATGCCCTAGTCTTAGGTCTATTGGTTTGCATGTTTGCTTGGTATGTTAACATCATCATTTTAGTACCTTTGGCCACTATTTATGGCCAGGCAGAGGTCTGCCCTTTATGGTTTAAGTCCACCATTACATGTTTGTTAGATGTTTATTGCATATTTGACTCATTATGTGTTACCATGTGCTAGTCTCATCGCGTATCCATCCATGTTTATTGCATTGCATGTTGCATTGCATTGCATTTGGTGTGCCTTGCTTACTTAGCTTCATATTGCATCTTCGAGCCAAGTTGGTATATATGCATTGCATTGTTTGGTTTGGGGTGTCAAGCCAAACTTGAGGGGTGAGGAGTGTTTGTACTTCAAATGACAAAACACGTCTCAACTCTCGGTCGTCAAGCCCCTTGACCCCAACATGATAGGGTGTTGGCAGTCATCTCCTCTTTGTTGCATGCATCTTTACGTTAAATGGCAAACTTGGCCTCTTAGGCCATCATGCACAATTGATGGCCCGAAAGTCGAGGGCCATGCTTCCTTGAGTCCATTACATGATAGGGAGTGTGGCCATGCTTACATTTGCTTAAAATTCCATGCCATACATTGCTTGCCCTTTGTTGCTGTCAAAACTGACTCTTGCAGGAAGTTTTGGCCGGCCGGCCATCTCTAGTGCTGACCGGCCATCAATTAATGGCCGATAGCTTTATCAGTGGCCGGTGGCTATTTCCCATGGCCGGTGGCCATTCTTCTCAGCCGGTGGTGCTCTACAGTGTGCATAGAATCTGTCCTAAGACTTTTGCAGTCTTTAGAGGAGCTAGGCAGTAAAAACAGAGGCAGTAATGCTATGGCAGCGAGTTTCCGAGCGAGGCGAGTTTCCGAGCGAGGCGAGTTCAGCATGCATCATTCGCACATTCCGAGGTAGAGCTGTGGCAGTCTCTTTAAGCTTCACATTTAATTTATTTTGTAATTAATTTGTTAACTAATTAGGGTTTTGTACTTATTCGGATTGTACTATTTATTTGGGACTGTATATTATTTATTCGGACCCTCCGAGCGAGGGCAATTGTGTAATAAGTGTGCGTGCGTGTGTGCATGTCTTCCAACTCCACGTCTTTCTCCCTTTTATTTACCAGCTTATGATGGTTAGTCTAAGACATGTTTTAATTAGCATACAGTATGATAGCATGTTTGTATCCATTCATTCGTTTTACATGCACCGGGCTCGGCGCATCATTCTAACTGAATTCGTATTTCAATTCCAACTTGAATACGTATTAGTTGTAGCATTTCACATGCCATCTTTAGGATAGCTGAGCCTATTATAGTTGCATTTTGCTTGTGTTGCATTAGCCATTTTTAACTTGAACTAGGATCATGCATATGATTACTAACTAGTTTCTGTTTTGGCTCGGAGTACTAGGTAAGCTTTTATGCTTTAGCATACCGCATGTGTGTGAGTGACTGCCATAATAGCGTGATTACCATGAGGCTAGCTGCTTATCTGATATAACTGCTTGACTGCCTGTGGGTGGAGGTTGAGTTGTTTAAATTGGAACAATGCATTAAAATTGTGAGTTTTAAGCCCATTAGATAGTGGCAAAACCATCTTTTCTAAAGCCCACTCGAGGGTGGCAAAACTTGCATTTTGGCCTACTTGCGAGTAGCAAACCATTTTCGAAACAAACATGACATTTTTTGTTCCAATTTAGGCGATTTGGTCTATACTTGTTTGCTGTGTGCATCACATAGTAATTCTAGGCTAATAATCGGAATAAGAACACATAATGTTTTTAAAATCGAATATCATGGTTAGTAGAGGCCGATCTTCGGATCGGGCGAGAGGGGGTGCTCATAGCTGACCTTCCCCAATCGTACCCAAGTTCCCGAGCCGAGGCAACTTTGGTGATGACGGACACGTGGCCTTTGGTGCCGAGTCAGGGTTTCCTAAATTCCCCCATAAAAAATATTTAGGTGGCGACTCTATATATGGCAAAGCAGTCCATTTTTGGCACTTCTTTCAAAATCTGTTTTTCTCAAAGCGATTTGCCGGATTTGGACTCTTTGGTTCAGATTAAGAACCGTGACACAAATTGAGTCCGAACTGTAGCACTGAGGCCCTCGCGGACTTGTTACAGTAGTCGAACGAGAGGAGAATGAGAGGAGTATCCCGCTGACCACCTAGTCGAAGGATAATGACCAGAGTATGACCACCAAGTCGGAGGAGAATGAGCAGAGTATGGAGTCAAATGTCTGCATTGGAGGGGCAGTTGGATGAGGGAGGGTAAACGGCGATAGGGTTTCAGGTGGAGAGGAGAGTTTCAGACTTGAGAGGAGAGAGAAGGAGCTCATACTTTGGGTGTAGACAGATAAAGAAGTAGAGAGATAGAGAAGTGGGGGTTTGAGATACAAGAGATAAAGACCGCGCGTGAGTCCACTCTTTCGAGCCAATTCGAGCCAAATTTGTCAAGCTACGAAACATTATTGTATTATTATTTTTTTATGAGAAATGTAGACAAATAGTGAATAACAAAAAATAAAAGTTAATTCAAAAAGTTATTTCACAGCTTATTTAACAAACACTACTCAGTAACTTAAATCTATAATCCAACAGTTACATCAAACAGATTAACAATTTCTTATTAAAGTCATAATCTATAATCTGTTTTAATAGCTACACCAAACGGACCTTGAGAGCATTGTTTGTTTTGCATTTGAACCCATGACTACTACACGATTGTTGTAATCTTTACACGATTGTTGTAAATTGTGAAAAATTGCTGGATCTGCTTTGTCAAGGAGAAAACCTCCTGTTGGTTTCTCCATATGGGGAATTTGACATCAGAAGAGATAGTGAGAGCTAGAAGTGAACAAAAATCACATTTGAGCACGCCAAAATGCACCAAAAAGTTTCAATCTAGATATGTAGATAGGAATATGGGAATATACAACCATTGCTTCGTTCGTAGTGTCAAGGAGCCCGACTCCTTCTGAAGCAAACTTTATGCCTCTGTGTTTATGCCTTTTGAGGCTAGATGACAGGCTAAGAAGAAATAAATAAGGTTTTGGGCTTCTTTTAAACCCCATTAGCTTGGCTGATCAATGAAGCATTATGGAACTCAAAGTTGGTTTAAATAAGTAGTATGGCAAGTTTCTTGTAGAATATTTTTCATTTTCTTAATACTATGTACTAACCATTAAAATCAGCACTGTTGAGGGCATTGCTGAACCGTCTAGTTGGTCTGGAGTGGGTAAAGTTGACACCATTGAAAGGAAAGTCTGCTCTTGCTGAGCTCCCGAGAATGTATGTATTAGTCTCAACATCTACAGTTGAGTCCCCGAATGTATAAATGACCGGAACAGTGGCGTTGGCCAACTGAATTATGAAAGTGGCTATGAAAAGGATTACAAAAAGTGAAGCAGAAACATGTATATTTTCTATGACAGATTGAAATGTTAAGCTCTGCTTTCCTTGAATTTTGTATCTTGTTACTGTGGGTAGTTGTATCAAGCCTAATACGTGGCAAGCCCTATAGGTGCCACATCACCAAAACCTTACCTACGTAGCAGACCAATAAGGCACCACGTGGGCATGTCGTATGTTTGATATATGGCGAGCCCTACGAGCGCCATGTGCCAAGGTACTACGCAAAACCAAGACTATATGCTTAGCCTAAGCGGGAGCATACATATAAGCCCAAATATATCTAAATATGAAGAGCTTTGCAACAAGCAGCACCATGGGCCCGTAGGGCCCATGGTTCTTCATACCTCACTCAAAGACCAAACAACAATACAATCAGCCCTCGGATACTGGATTGGCGACTGAAGTCATGGGATCATCGAGATGGTTGTCTTCTTGCTAAGATAACTCCATCTCGACCAGGCTTGGAGAAGAGGCAACAATGACCTTACATTTATATCATTCGATGCATATACGAAACGTTACTTTTCGCCTGCCATGAAAGGTTGCTCTCTGCCTGCCGTTAAGTTATAGACGGCAGAAGGGCTTATATCACTTCTGGCAAAGTTGAGGAGAACGAGCCACCTGTCCAATAGTTTGCTTGGGCTCCAATACTCCTGTGGCCTATATAATGTATCGTATATGCAGCGAGACACAACAACAATACAACTAAGTCTCACACTCTATATTTGTGTTCAAGGTCTATCACTACCAACCTCTCCCTCTCCAAGCTTTTCTTGGCCTCCTCCTTTCCACCTCCGGTGATCTCAGGTCATTAAAGTGCCCGCCGTCTTCCTAGACTATCTCTAACCACACCTCTCACCCACATTATACTTTGCTGGGGAAGGGTGGTGCTCACTTAACATGGCGCCCAAAAAGAACACTAGAATTGGAGAAGTGACATCCCAAGGTGGCGGTATGGAGACCCTGGCAAAGACCTTGGAACACAACTCCGGCGGCTCTTTGAAAGAACAATCCTCTCAACCGGCCATAACGGATCAGCTATGTGACAACTCTGTTCCGTATTATGCTAATTGGTCCTTATTATGAATGTGATTATGCGTTTGATATGATTTTGTGTGCCAATTATGTGAAAATATGTGGTTTTAAATTTCTATTTGTTCACCGTAGGAATATCTGTTTGATTAACTGCTTTGGAATTTTAATTGAAGGCCTTATCGGCCGCAGAACCCGAAATTGAATACGCCATTGTGATTGGCATAATTTTTAGAGCCTACGGTGAAATTTAATTGAAAATTGATTCGGATCAAATTAATTAGATTAAATTAATGAATTAAGTGCTCAATTATTTAATATTAAAATAATGTGAATTAGAGGGGCTATATGAGGGCCATTACATGCTTAATACTCATATTTTTATTCAACTTGGCTGATAAGAAAGGAGAAAGGGTCGGCTAGAGAGGGAGAAAGAAATAAAATTGTGTTTTTGGCTCAAGTTTGTGAAATTAGAAGGTTGGACTCAAGATTCAACTAGAATTTGTAAAGATCAAAGCTCCTGAGTAAGTAATCAATCCTTAATTCATGAGCTCAATGTTGTAATTTTGTGAATTCAAGTTGGTTGGTGATCAAGAACTAGAATTGTGTTGTATTTGATGAGTTTGAAGTCCATGTGTGCATGCATGTAGGGAATTGCTATGAAATTGCATAATCTAGCATGTAATATGTGAATTGTGAAGAATTGAGCATTGAAGCATACATGCAAGCATGGTTTTGTTGATTTTCATATTTATGAGCATCATTGGTGCTATTTGAAATGGAGGTGAGGTCAAAAATTGACATGCATGTTTGATTATGGAAGATATGAAGCTTATGTAAAGTTTGAATGTATGAGCCTTGAGTTTACAAAGAAATGTTGATTAATTTGGAAGAATTGGACCATGATCTTGAGCAATTGGCCTCATCTTACTTGCATACCCATGATATATGATGTGTTTGCATGAGTAGGAACCAAAATTATGGGTTTTGAACCTTGGAAGGTCGAATTTGAGCTCAAGAACAAATTCTGGATTTTCCAGAAATTTTGATGTCCGCTTGAGCAGGGAAACCGCCGCTTGAGCATAAAATACGAGCTCCTAGCATATTTTGTAGACATGATGTCCACTCGAGCGGGGAAGTTCAGGCTCGAGCGGGAAGCTATGTAGACTGAGCTTTAGCTCGAGCGCTCGATTCCACACTCGAGTGTAAATTTGATGTAACCAGTACTTTTGCAGACCTAAAGGGTCTGCTCGAGCGGGGAAGTCCACGCTAGAGCAGGGACCCCTATTTCTGAAATTTTGAAAATATGTTCTGTGTTTCGTTTTCCGTTCTCTTTCACTTCTAAGTACTCTTAGGCATGCATTGAGCACTATGAATGAATTAAAGGAATAAGAAAGAAGCCTAAAGAGGAATGTGTAAATTATAGATGGATTGAATTGTTTGTGACGCATTTTGTTCATGTAATGTGTTGGGTCAAACTCCAGGGCAAATCAACCAGCCGATCACTGTGAGTAATATCTTAACAAAGATATTTGAAATATGCCATTTGTCCAATTGCTCATCTTTCTATAAGTCTGTTGAATTGAATTGTGGACAAATGTTTGATACGAATGAATGAATGGGCCAAAGGCTAGTTTGATACGAATGAATGAATGGGCCCAAGGCCAGTTTGATACGAATGAATGAATGAATGGGCCAAAGGCCAGTTGGACATGAATGAATGAATGGGCCAAAGGCCAGTTTGATACGAATGAATGAATGGGCCAAAGGCCAGTTTGACATGAATGAATGAATGGGCTTGTAGACACCCCATTTTGACTGGCCCTAAGACTTGGGCACTTTCTTTTGCACACCCTATGATAAAAATTGGAATATGCCATTTTATGAATTCCTCACCAAAAAAAAATCAAATTGAATGGCCATCACTAATATTTTATTAATTTGTTATTTATGTGTGTGTACATTTGTTTTAGATGTGTTTTATATAAATTGATAAATATTTGATAATATTTGATTAAAACAAAATAAAAAAAGAAAATAATAATAAACAAAAAACAAAGATAGTATGGTCAAATGGTTTGGGACAGATGGAATATATGATGATGAGGAATTTGTGGTGGAATAGATGATGATGTTTTGCTTTGGTGGGGAATGGATGATTGTTTTGTATAGAAAACATTTCAAGAGTGGGCGGTGATGGTCAGCAAGAAGGAGGATAATATTTTTGGGTGAGTGGTAACAAAAGCTTCTGAGAGAATGATTATTTTAGAGTGAGTTGAGTGATAAAATAAGAGAGAGAGAGTGGTGTAGGTGGGTGGTGTGCATAATGAGTGGCTTGGGGTGGAGAAGTATAAAAATAAATAAACATAACTAGGGAAGGGGGGCTGAACGACGGAGGGATATACACACGGTTTTGAGAGCAAAAGACACCACAACACCATTCACAACATACACACACCATACACCATTCATACACACACAACACACACACAGCAGCAGTTCATACACACACACACACCACTAACTTCATCTTCTCACAGCACACACGGCTATCACACACTGATACACACGCACAACTGAGAGCTACACACACATACACACACTGATACACAGCATACACAGCAGCAGCTCATACATACCACACACGACCTCTCTCTCTCTCTACCATGGTTATCTCTCTCGATACACAGATGGCTCTCGGGGTCTCTTAACCTGAGATCTCTTGATCCACAATTGGGTCTCTTGACCTCTCGCTTTGTCCCATACACATAAACACTACCAATTCACTCGGCTATCACACACGGACACACATCACACAACACACACCAAACCCAGGCACACACCCATGACACACACATTAGCTTGACCACGGTACATACACACCCATGGAGATCACACTTTATACACCATAGACGCAGGACACACAACAAAAAAAAAAAGAAGAGAAATACACATCAACAGCGATGGTCTTCAAGCTCTCTTTCTCTCTCGGGTAGAGAAGAATCACACATATGCATGACATATACACACACGGACGAAGACACACAGAGACACATGTATCTTGGCTCTCTCACTATAATTGATACTCAACACACACTGTCATCCCTATCTCCTAGCTATCACAACCCATATACAAAGACCACAAAGCACACATTGAGATATACACTATGGACTCTCTCTCTCTCTCAGGGACTGTCTCTCTCTCTCTCTGAGGGTTGAGAGACACACATTTGGCATGGGTCTGAGGGAGAGTATCTGGAGCTAAAAAAACAAAACTCACACTTCTCTCTCTCTCTAGCCCGAGGTTCACACAAAACCTCTCTCTCTCTCTCTCTCTCGGACTATCATCTTCGGTTCTATCTTGTGATGGGTTGGGGGGGTGTTAAAGTTGGTGGACCAAATAGAAACTCAATCTCTCTCTCTCTCTCTCTCTCTGTTTTGAATTCATGGAGGGGAGAACACACGGATAAAATGGGGAGGAAGTTATGATATGAGGGGTGGGTGTCTAGAGAGAGAAAAGGTGGTGAGAGAGGTGTGGTTCATGGGGGATGAGTGAATTATTTTAGAGAGAGTGAGAGGAGGAAGAGAGAGAAAAGGTGACCAAGAAGATTTTTAGAGAGATTGAGTGCAAAAGATCAACATGTTTGATGAGTTATTGAAGGGCAAATTCTACTCAAAATGCAAGTCTGTAATCAAGCTCACGAAGACTTGAATCGATATGATAAAGAGGAAGAGAAACGCAATGGAGAAGTTTCTGAGGAAAGACATTGCGGATCTTCTCACAACTGGTCTCGACGTTAATGCCTATGGCAGAACCGAGCTTGTGGTCTTGGATGCAACTTTCAGTTCCAAAGAATAGTCTATACTCATGCAACAGTAAAGGCAATAGAGTTCATGGTCGTAGTCCCCAAAGTAGATGAAGTTTTTATTTTATCTTTATTTTATTTTTTATTTTGAGTGTTTGTGAGGATTTTATTTTATTTATCTTTCTCGGATCTGTAATATTTAAGGTGTTGTAATAATCCTTCACTCCGCTTCTTTCTATCCTATTCTTTAATCGCTTTCCCTAACTATACATATGTATATATCTTACATGCCATGCATATCCATACTTTGCCTCCATGTTTCATGCATTAAGATTCGGCTAAATTTACATGTAGATTTAATCAATTCTTCTGTGATTCTATGCGCTACCTCATGTTATTTGAGATGATTCACATGTCATATTTTAGAAGCTGAATCTTTGGTGCATCTCATGAGTGAATTGCATTAGGATTCTGAATATAAGATTATGCATATTTTACTAACTTTGTTTTGTAGCTGTTTGAGGGACGTCGGTCAATCTGTGAGTTTTTATGCTTTAGCATCCCATTTGTGTGTGTTTTTTCTTACTATGTATTAGCATTCTACCATGAGGCTACTTGCTTACTTGATATAACTGTATGAATGCCTGTGGATGAAGGCTTGTTGCTTGAATTGGAATAATTTAATAAATATACGTTTTAAGCTCACTTTGCAGTGGCAAATTCACAAACTTTAAGCCCACTTTGTCAGGTGGCAAATTCAAACCCTTTTTGAAAAACAAACATGAATTGAATTCTTCCAATTTGAGCAAACTAGTCTATACTTGTATGCTTCACATAGTAAATTTTAGGATTTATTCAATAATCAGAACATGAACATATAAAGAAAATAAAAAAGTCATATCATGGTTTAGTAGAGGCCGATCTTTTGATTGGGTGAGCGGGGGTGCTCATTATTGACCTTCCCATCTCATACCTAAGGTTCCGAGCCAAGTATCCTTGGTTACGACGAACAGTGGCCTTGGCACCGAGTCATGGGTTTCCTAATTTCCCAAAATATTAGGTGGCGACTCTGAGATCTGATGACGCAGTCCATTTTTGACAAAATTGCAATAAAATGGATTTTCAATAAAAGTTGCCAAATTTGGACTCTCATCTACGTTTCACATTGCACTCGTGAGACTAGATCAAAGAGATCTCGGGGGTCCGAACTGTTTAACGCGCGTGGGTACCCCCCGGGCATGTTACAGAGCCGAAGGCCAGTCTGATACGAATGAATGAATGGGCCAAAGGCCAGTCCGATAAGAAAGTCTGAATGGGCCAAAGGCCAGTTTGACATGATTGAAAGTATGATTGGGCCCAAGGCCGTTTGATGCACGTTGTTCCAATGCATCTACTTTATTTGATATTATTCACTGGGCTTTCGCTCATGCTCATTCATGTGTTTGTAGGTGAGCCAAGAGAGGTCCAAACCCAGCCTCAGTGAAGTCTGTGTGGAACAACCAAGGTTTTGAAGAGTCAGCCCTTGTGTCTCACGCACTAGACCAGTCTTCGCCCTTTTGGGATTTTGTTTTATTTTGTCTTGCTGGCGAGGGCTTTGGTTCATGTTTATATATAGTTTTGATTGGCTGACCTAGACTTAATTGATCTTGTCTGTAGAGAATTTTATGTCACTGTATTTTGATGTGAGTTATTAATATGTATATGTATGGTTTGTTATGATGTGCCATGTAAGCATAGCTCTATGGACAAAGTTGTAAATTTTGCTTCCATTTAGCCCCTTTACTCTGATGAGTTATGTCTGGTTTGGTCTGAGGCCGTAGGTAATCTCAGGATTACTGGCCGATTATGTCCTTAACCCATGGGGACGGGTTCAGGTGATGATAGAGTGGTATCAGAGCACGAGTTAATAACTCACATACTTGTCCAAACGAGCATTGAACGTCTAGAAAAGATCTAGGATGCATTCATATATTAAGTGTGAATTTGGAAGCATCGAGAATATGCTTAAGTGTTTTGATATGAATAATTATGTGCCATAAGTTTGTGATTTGCTTGCGTTGCAAATTATTTGAATATGTATGCTCTCTAGTATATGTATACTTGTGAATCTTTTGTATAAAGTATAATGCAAGTTTAATCAGATGGTGAGAACAAGAGGTGATGAGATAGAGGAATCCTCTACTGCCAAAATAGATAGAATGAAAAGATTGATTCAGGAAATGGTAGAAACATTAAGGCAACAACAAGAGTGGCAACAACAGTGGCAGCAACCACATCCTCCACCTCCGCCTCCGGCACCACCCATGCCAGATAATCAGAATGATGACCGGATGACAGCTCTCACCAAAGAGTTTAAGAAAATGAAACCACCACAGTTTCATGGGGGATTAGATCCGTTAAAAGGCGAAGCGTGGGTCATCGACATTGAAAAGCTATTTGAGGTGTTCCCTTGTTCGGAGACACAGAAAGTGCTTCTAGCCACCTTTATGCTAGAAGATGAAGCAAGAAGATGGTGGATGTTAATGTGTGAAAATCATAAAGATGTTGACTGGGCGAAATTTTTGGAAATTTTGTATGATAAGTACTTCCCGCAATGTGTACGGGACAGGAAAGTGTTAGAGTTCATGGAACTTAGGCAAGACAGTATGACTGTAGCGGAGTATGAAGCCAAATTCACTAAGTTGGCCAGGTTTGCACCACATGTGATTGATATTGATTATAAAAAGGCGAGTCATTTTGACGGTTGGCTTCGAAGCGACATTTTAGAAAGGGTGAATGTCTTGAAGCTGGAGACCTATATTGGGGTGCTAGACAGGGCCATAATATCAAAAGCTAACATAGCTAGACAGACTAAGTCAACAACTGACTGGAAGGGTAACAAAAGGCAAGGCTTCTTCTCAAAGAAGAAATTTTCGAAAAAGCAAAACACAGGCTCCTCAAGTACTTCGACTTCTTCCCGAGATACATCTCCCATATGCAACATTTGTAGTAAAAGGCACCATGGGGTTTGTTACCGTGTGTCGGGAGCCTGTTTTAAATGTGGTAAGCAAGGGCATATGGCCCAAGATTGTAATCAGAACAGTGGGAAGATAGCTGCTAGTTCCACTGCATCGATCCCAAAGCCAGGGAATGCTATGAGATCTACTACCATCGGAGACATTGTGAGACAAGGGAGAGTTTTTGCGCTTGTTCTGGGTGATACACGGAATGCCAACGCAATTGTCTCAGGTACTATTTCTATATGTAATCAGGATGCTTTTGTGTTAATTAACTTCGGATCGACACATTCTTTTGTGACATGTGCATTTGTATCTAGATTGAATAGACCTCTAGAATTATTGCCATATCTACTTGTGTATCTGCTCCATTCGGGGAATCTGTGTTGTGTGAATCTGTATATCGTTTTTGTGACATGCGTGCTGGGAATGTCATTCTATATGTGGATTTGTTGCCCTTGAACTTTAGGCACTTTGATATAATTCTGGGCATGGATTAGTTAACTAAATATTGTGCCACTATTGATTGTGTGACAAAACGGGTTGTGTTTAGACCACCAGAACATGAAGAAATTATGTTTGTAGGTAACGGGGTAGTACCTCCACCTTATTTAATATCTGCAATAAAGGCATGTAAACTGATCAGGAAAGAGTGCTAGGGTTATTTGTGTTATGTGTTGTCTGAATAATCTGTAAATGTTGAATTGAATGATATCCCTATTGTTAGAGAATTTCCAGATGTGTTTTCAAATGAATTACCAAGGGAATTGGTGGATAGGGAGATAGAGTTTACAATTGAGACTATACCAGGCACCCAGCCTATTTCCAAAACTCCCCACAAATGGCTACTGCTGAAATGAAAGAACTGAAAGAACAATTGCAAGACCTGCTTGACAAAGGGTTTATTCGATCTAGTACTTCACCATGGGGTGCACCAGTGTTGTTTGTGAAGAAGAAAGATGGAACTTTGCGTTTGTGCATCGATTATCGAGAACTGAACAAGGTGACAATAAAGAATAAATACCCTTTACCCCGTATTGATGACTTATTTGACCAGTTGCAGGGATCACAGGTGTTTTCCAAAATTGATTTGAGATCCGGGTACCATCAGTTAAAAGTAAAGGTAGAAGATGTTGAGAAAACAGCATTTAGAATGAGGTATGGTCATTTTGAATTCCTTGTTATGCCATTTGGGGTAACTAATGCTCCGGCAGCATTTATGGACTTAATGAACCAAATTTTTAAAACCTACCTTGACGAGTTTGTTGTGGTTTTTATTGATGACATTTTGATATACTCGAAGAATAGACTTGAACATGAACATCATTTCAGAATTGTCCTGAAAATACTTAGGGAAATGAAATTATTTGCTAAACTAAAGAAATGTGAGTTTTGGTTGGATGAAGTTGTTTTCTTAGGGCATGTTATCAACAAAGAGGGGATTTTAGTGGACCCACAGAAACTAGAGGGGATTTCAGTGGACCCACAGAAACTAGAGGCAATTGTGAATTGGCCTACACCGACTAATGTGACAGAAGTCCGTAGCTTCATGGGCATAGCCGGGTATTACAAGAGGTTTGTGAAAGATTTCTCAAAAATAGCTGTGCCTCTTACCCAGTTGACACGCAAGGGACAATCATTTGAATGGAATGACGAAAGAGAATCTGCCTTTCATGAACTGAAAACGAGATTGACCACTGCACTAGTATTGACATTGCCCTCAGGTACGAAAATTTTTGTAATTTTCAGTGATACATCTTATAAATGTTTAGGTTGTGTGCTAATGCAGAACGGAAAGGTTATTGCTTACGCCTCCTGACAGTTGAGACCACACAAGAAGAACTACCCAACACATGACTTAGAATTGGCCGCAGTTGTTTTTGCTTTGAAAATCTGGCGGCATTATTTGTATGGGGCAAAGTGTGAAGTCTATACGGATCACAAAAGTCTAAAATACTTCTTTACGCAGAAGGAGTTAAATATACGGCAGAGGAGATGGCTCAAACTGATAAAGGACTATGATCTTGAGATTCAGTATCACCCCGGGAAAGCTAATACAGTTGCTGATGCCTTGAGCAGAAAATCAACGGGGAGTGTGGTTTGTTTGGTTATTGAATAGAAAGAGATCTTGCAGGATTTTGATAAGTCTGAAATTGAAGTGGTATTGTGTGAACAGGGCGGATTGATAGCCGCTGTTTCAGCCGAACTGGTAATCATTGATGAGATTAAACAGAAACAGAAAGAGGATGAATTCCTCAAGAAAGTGATTGATGAATTTGAGACAAGTCCGAAAGCGGAGTTCAGCATTGAAGGCGAAGTGTTGAGATTTCGAAACCGAATGTGTATCCCAGATATTCCGGAACTAAATAAGAGGGTTTTAGATGAAACCCACATATTAGTGTTTACTATGCACCCAGGTAACAATAAAATGTATCAGGATCTGAAACAAAGCTATTGGTGGCCTAAAATGAAGAAAGAAATTGCAGAATATGTGTCAAAGTGTCTTCAATGTCAGCAAGTTAAAGCTGAATGTGAGAACTCGAACATAAAAATTAAGTAAATAATTAAATAATAATATTACAATCTCAAATATTTTGGTAGTGAATTCTAAGGTGCAAATTAAATATTATTGGAGGATCTTTTAATTAATTTTAAAATTAAAATAAATTTGTTAATTTAGAGGCAAGATTTATTTATTTATTTTAAAAAAAATATTGAGGGCAAGTTAGTAAGTATATTTTGTTATAATAATAGTTATATTTTATTTAATTAATGTGTTAGAAAATAAAGTAATATAAAGATCGTATTTTAGGGCCTTTTTGTGTAGATACATATGTAACCCTAGGTTGCCTCATACTTTTCATACCAGCAGCAGGAGCCACCACGGGAGAGAGAGAAAGGTTGGGAGAAAAGAAGGGTTGCAAACAAGGAGGAATTTTTGGGTGTGGTGGGTCTTTATCTTTCTTCCTTTTGGTTTTATTTTTATCCTTATTCCATTATTATTTTATTCATTCATGGAGGTTGTAGGTTTATATATTTTGTATATATATATACTGTTAAGAAATTTGAGGAATTAAATTCATGTATAAAGAATGGGTATTATTCTTAGTTAAAAATTTTTGCGCATAATCACGGACTTTAAAAATCAAGAAACCATATCAAACGAATGAATTTTAATCTGAAATTTTTACAGTAGATTAATTATATATTGAATTGCATATCTGAATTTTTTCATAATTTTGGGGAGTCAAAATCCATATAAACTGATGCGTTCAAATCTGTCCAGAAAAACTGGTTTTTAACAGTAAATTCGGGAGTGTTGTTCTCTTTGGGTATAAATCCAAAAATTATCAAATTAGTGTCATTAGAACCGGTTACGAGTCTAGTTTTGTACGTTTTTGGCCTTGCATTGATTGCTTGTGTATATTAAGAGAACCGTCAATTTCTTTAAAGTGATGCAGAAAACAACTTGTTTGGATATAATAAATTGTAGATAATTATTTTGATAAAAAAATCAAGTGAAACCAATTGGGTTTGAAACTTAGGATATATTAGTTGATATTTGGAGGGTTTTAGAATTTTTCGAACAACGTGGAGTGGGTTTTTAATTTTCAAAGTTAGCGAAGAGATTGGAAAAAACTCTGTTTTATCTTAAAGTCACTTTTAGTTAAGTTTCGATCGGAACCTATGTCTTGGGTGGCTTTAGACCATGAAGAACATGAAATTAGGTAATATTTAAGAGTAACGATGAGTTGGGTTGAGCTGTGTTAGTGCGCTTTAGTTTGGGGTTACTTAGTTCGTATTCTTTAGTATTTTTAAATTAGTAGTGACGTGTAGTTTTCATATTGGTTCAGGGCACTAGTTGGACTTTCATACTCTATTCGAGGATTATATTATTTCGTTTTCAGGTGAGTAGTTCCATGCTACGTATTTTTATAAATGTTCCCCTACCCCGAATTGTTGGAAAATTAAATTATTGTTTTAAGACTAAACTGTTTTGATAAATTATTTATATTATTAATGGAATCAAATTATTTCTGAAACATGTGTGAACTTGGCATACTGTAAACTATTTTTTTTGGTCTCATGTTTATAATGATGAACTACCATGTTTTGCGAAACTGATGTGCATTGATTATTGGGACCATGTGTGTATTTAGTCCAGGGAAATTGTTCCACTGTGTGTGGTGACTCTGGCCACTAGGAAACAGATCCGGGTTGGGCCGTGATGACTCTAGTGCTCAACAATTGTAAGGAAAAGACCTTTAAAAACAACTAGGTGACCTTCAATCAGATCGTCTTTGAGAAAAGGCCCAGGTGCCACCCTGAGGATGACTCTTAGTTCGGTATTGGATCCAACGGGGCTTATAGCCTTAAGAACTGTGTGGCATATTATTAGTTTTTCTTGGTACCCAGAAAATTATTGGTGTTTATGTTATAATCTGTTTTAAGTGGAAAATGTCGTTTATCATGTTCTTGCGAGACATGAGTATTTTAAGTATTGAACTGTGAAACTTTGTTTTTGAAGCAGATTGTATTTACCAAACTGTATGCCAATCTAGTTTCTGTGATATATATCTTATTTTGGAATTGAACCCTGTTTTCAAAACTGTATTTACTATCCATGGTGCTACTCACTGAGCTTTCAGCTGACTTAGTTGTTTACTATTTCCAGGTGTTAGAAGGACTTAGAGTGGACTCATGGCGTAGCGAGGACTCAATTGCATGGACCTCTAGGGCATTTATTTAATTTGTTTTAGGCTACTTGTCGAGTTTTGTGCATACATTGTGGTTGGGTTTTATTTAGAATTATTTTATTTTGTGGGCGGTTTGTGTCCCATTTAGTATATATATATATTTTTAGGGAGTTGGTTATGACTTGTTTTTCACTTGTGGTATGTCACTGGATTGAGTGTTGATTTATTTATTTCTAGGCTATCATCACATTTATTCTTTATGGTTTTGGGTTCATGTTTAGGCTTACGTGTGCCTTGGGCTAAGTCCCTGTGGGCCACGGCCGGTCATGCCTGGATTTGGGGTGTGACATTGAACATCAGAAATCGGGCAGTCTACTTCAACCTCTCCCTATTCCTGAATGGAAGTGGGAACATGTGACTATGGATTTTGTTATTGGCCTACCTCGGACTTCTTGAGGTATGGATTCTATTTGGGTTGTAGTTGATAGACTGACTAAATCTGCACTTTTTCTACCAATTATAACTACATTTAAGCTTATAGACTGGCTACCATTTATGTTGATGAGATTGTCCGTTTACACGGAGTTCCGGTATCTATTGTGTCGGATAGAGATACGAAATTTGTATCTAGATTGTGGAAGAGTTTGCAGGAAGCTATGGAGACAGAACTAAGGTTTAGTACTACATTCCACCCACAGATAGATGGGCAATCAGAACGAACAATACAGACATTAGAAGATATGCTGAAAATGTGTGCCTTCGATTTTCAGGAGAGTTGGGAAGAATATTTGTCACTTGCAGAGTTTGCATACAATAACAGCTTCCACTCTAGCATCGGCATGGCACCATACGAGGCTTTGTATGGTAGAAGGTGTAGATCACCAATTTGTTGGACAGAAGTCGAGGATAGAGCTTTACTTGGGCCTGAAATTGTGCAAGACACTTCTAAGAAGATCAAAACCATTCAACAGAGGCTCAAAACAGCTCAGGACCAACAAAAGAATTATGTAGATGTTCGGAGAAGACCTCTCAAGTATGAGGTTGGTGACCATGTGTTTATCCGTATGTCTCCAATGAAAGGCCAAATCAGGTTTGGAAAGAAGGGCAAGTTGTCTCTCCGTTACATTGGGTCGTTTCAAATTCTGGAAAGGCTTGGTCCAGTTGCCTATAGAGTTGTTTGGCCACCGGGATTCGAGCAAATCCATAATGTGTTTCATGTGTCGATGTTGAGGGGTTATCTTCGAGACCCGTTTCATGTGATTGATTATCACCGGATAACTCTTGATGAAAATATGGAGTATGCCGAATGGCCGGAACGAATCGTTGACCGGCAAGTGAAACAATTGAGAAACAAGTCCATCGCAATGGTGAAAGTGGAATGGAAGGAACACTATGGGACGGATGCCACATGGGAAAAAGAGGATGAAATGCGACAACGCTACCCACATTTGTTTCCCGACGAAGGTAAATTAAGTTTGGAGGACCAAACTTCCTAAAAGGGGGAAGACTGTGACAACCCTGTTCCGTATTATGCTAATTGGTCCTTATTATGAATGTGATTATGCGTTTGATATGATTTTGTGTGCCAATTATGTGAAAATATGTGGTTTTGAATTTTTATTTGTTCACTGTAGGAATATCTGTTTGATTAATTGCTTTAGAATTTTAATTGAAGGCCCTATCGGCCGCAAAACCCGAAATTAATTACGCCATTGTGATTGGTGTAATTTTTAGAGCCTACAGTAAAATTTAATTGAAAATTGATTCGGATCAAATTAATTAGATTAAATTAATGAATTAAGTGCTCAATTATTTAATATTAAAATAATGTGAATTAGAGGGGCTATATGAGGGCCATTACATGCTCAATACTCCTCTTTTTATTCAACTTGGCTGATAAGAAAGGAGAGAGGGTTGGCTAGAGAGAGAGAAAGAAAGAAAATTGTGCTTTTGGCTCAAGTTTGTGAAATTGGAAGGTTGGACTCAAGATTCAACTATAATTTGTAAAGATCAAAGCTCCTGAGTAAGTAATCAACCCTTAATTCATGAGCTCAATGTTGTAATTTTGTGAATTCAAGTTGGTTGGTGATCAAGAACTAGAATTGTGTTGTATTTGATGAGTTTGAAGTCCATGTGTGCATGCATGTAGGGAATTGCTATGAAATTGCATAATCTAGTATGTCATATGTGAATTGTGAAGAATTGAGCATTGAAGCATACATGCAAGCATGGTTTTGTTGATTTTCATGTTTATGAGCATCATTGGTGCTATTTGAAATGGAGGTGAGGTCAAAAATTGACATGCATGTTTGATTATGGAAGCTATGAAGCTTATATAAAGTTTGAATGCATGAGCCTTGAGTTTACAAAGAAATGTTGATTAATTTGGAAGAATTGGACCATGATCTTGAGCAATTGACCTCATCTTACTTGTATACCCATGATATATGATGTGTTTGCATGAGTGGGAACCAAAATTATGGGTTTTGAACCTTGGAAGGTCGAATTTGAGCTCAAGAACAAATTCTGGATTTTCCAGAAATTTTGATAATACGAGCTCCCAGCATATTTTGCAGACATGATGTCCGCTCGAGCGGGGAAGTTCGCGCTCAGGCGGGGAGCTATGTAGACTGAGCTTCAGCTCGAGCGCCCGATTCCACGCTCGAGCGTAAATTTGATGTAACTAATACTTTTGCAGACCTAAAGGGTCCGCTCGAGCGGGGAAGTCCATGCTCGAGCGGGGACCCCTGTTTCTGAAATTTTAAAAATACGTTTTGTGTTTCGTTTTCTGTTCTCTTTCACTTCTAAGTACTCTTAGGCATGCATTGAGCACTATGAATGAATTAAAGGAATAAGAAAGAAGCTTAAAGAGGAATGTGTGAATTATAGACGGATTGAATTGTTTGTGACCCATTTTGGTCATGTAATGTGTTGGGTCAAACTCTAGGGCAAATCAACTAGCCGATCACTGTGAGTAATATCTTAACAGAGATATTTGAAATATGCCATTTGTCCAATTGCTCATCTTTCTATAAGTCTGTTGAATTGAATTGTAGACAAATGTTTGATACGAATGAATGAATGGGCCAAAGGCCAGTTTGATACGAATGAATGAATGGGCCCAAGGCCAGTTTGATACGAATGAATGAATGGGCCAAAGGCCAGTTTGATACGAATGAATGAATGGGCCAAAGGCCAGTTTGACATGAATGAATGAATGGGCCGAAGGCCAGTCTGATACGAATGAATGAATGGGCCAAAGGCCAGTTTGACATGATTGAAAGTATGATTGGGCCCAAGGCCGTTTGATGCACGTTGTTCTAATGTATCTACTTTATTTGATATTATTCACTGGGTTTTCGCTCACGCTCATTCATGCGTTTGTAGGTGAGCCAAGAGAGGTCTAAACCCAGCCTCAGTGAAGTCTGTGTGGAACAACCAAGGTTTTAAAGAGTCAGCCCTTGCGTCTCACGCACTAGACCAGTCCTCGCCCTTTTGCTATTTTGTTTTATTTTGTCTTGCTGGCGAGGGCTTTGGTTCATGTTTGTATATAGTTTTGATTGGCTGACCTAGACTTAATTGATCCTGTCTGTAGAGAATTTTATGTCACTGTATTTTGATGTGAGTTATTAATATGTATATGTATGGTTTGTTATGATGTGCCATGTAAGCACAGCTTTATGGACAAAGTTTTAAATTTTGCTTCCATTTGGCCCCTTTACTCTGATGAGTTATGTCTGGTTTGGTCTGAGGCCGTAGGTAATCTCAGGATTACTGACCGGTTATGTCCTTAATCCATGGGGGCGAGTTCGGGTCATGACAAGCAACGTGTATTGACTGAGAGCGTCACCTCTCTTCAACAGAACCAACAACTCTTAATGGATGCCCTACTAGCCTTACAAAGGGCACTTACACTTCTATCATCATCTAACCCTCTTTTATCATCGCAATATGGCACACCGCTATTAGCCCAGAATGGCTCAGAAGCCAACCTCACTCCACAAAACAACTTGCAAACCCAAGTGGGAGAACAAACAGTCGCCTCACTCCCTCCACTAGCTCCCAGCCAAATACCTCCACCACAAGTTGGATTTATTAGCGGAGCTCCCACCGCAGTGGCTTCGACTAGCTCTCCAGTTCTTCCGTCGGATCAACCCCCCTCCCAGCCATTAACACTGGATGTAGTAAAAGAGCACATAAATAGCCTATTTCAGACGAACAAAGGTCACATTCCTGCCTCTCCAGAATTGGACCTCCGTTCCCCTTACCCTATTCACATTGCAAGTCTTCCATATCCGGTAGGATATACAGTACCCAAGTTTGTCAGTTTTGAAGGACGAAAAGGGAATGCCAAGGAGCATGTTTCACGCTTTTTTGACGCTCTTGGAGCTCACTAAGAGGACCGAAACCTCTGCATGAGAGAATTCTCCCAATCCCTCATAGATTGAGCATTCTCGTGGTATGCCAACCTCGCCACTAGCTTTATCTCTTCATGGGAGGACTTGGGAAAAAAGTTTTATATCAAGTTCTTCTACGTTGAAGAAAGGTTAACCACCTTTCATCTTATGAGGGAAACACAACAACTTGGGGAGGACATCCTCGTTTATGTCCGCCACTTCAGGGAAAAAGTAGTAGACATTCAAGACCCAATGGAAGAACACCAACTGGTGTCATTGTGTATCGAAGGGATGTTCACGACTTATAAACTCCAGTTGGTCAACCACTACTTCCCTGACTTTTCCGCTTTATGTGTTATGGCCCGAAACATAAGTGAAACAGTAAGATCAGGGGCACGAATGACAACATCACAACCCCACTCATGGCGGCCAACGGCCCCTTAACCTTCCTTATGGAGGCCTAACCGATGCAACTACGCTGTATATACAGCCAAAGGCTCCTCTAGAGGAAGAGGAGACCCGCAGACAAAAAAAGAAAGTTTGATGAAGTTCCCTTGCCGCTACTTGTCTCGGTGGACGAGGCACAAGCACTCCTCAACGCCTGGATAGAAGATGGAAATGTTCAATTCTTTGAGCCAAAGCGACCTGTCACCAAAAAGGATCAAGTGTGGGCAGACTATTGCATATACCACTGTTCCATCAAACATTCTACCATGGAATGTTGGGCACTCAGATCCCTAGTTCGAAAAATGATGTTTGACGATGCTTTGGAGCTACCCTGCCGAACAGAAGATGTCTTGAAAAATCCTCTCCCGTGCTACAAGGATAACGACAAGATGGTCATGATGCTTTTGCATTATGACGAGATGGAAGAATTGATGGTATGTGCACTCTCTCAACTCGTAGCTCCCACTTGTCTGGACTTTGAGACCAGGCGTGTGATAGCGCTTAAGAAATCAACAAAGTTCAAATGGTTTTTCGATCAATTCGGCCTATCTAAAGCAACACGCTTTGAAACCACCAAGGCCTTTTTAAGACTTGCGGAGCAAAATGGTGAAGCATGCATGAGTGTATGCAGATCAGTAAGGAAAGTATTTCGGGATAACTCCTCGGCGATAACCTTTACCGAGGTAGACAAACAAATATTCTTCCCATATAACCGTCCCCTTTATGTCCCAGTATTCATCAATAGGATGGAGTTTCAAAGAGGATTCGTGGACGGAGGAGCTTCACTCAATGTAATTCCTTATTTTACCTTTTAGGCAGCTGGGATCTCATAAAAGTACTTAGTCAGACAACCCATCTCCATTACCGGTTTTGGAAGCCAAAAAATCAAAACCATAGGTCATGTCCAGTTAGACCTAGTAGTGGAACCAATCCGCTCTACCACTAAGTTCCATGTTATAGAAGCAGAGACGACCTATCAGGCTCTCCTAGGGAGAACTTGGCTTCACAGATATGCTGCGATTCCCTCCACTTACCATCAATGTGTCAAAGCAATCTACAATAATGAGGTAGTAAAGAAAGGAGAGCAGGTGAGAGGGTGGAAAGGATAATACACAGAGAGACACATGCAAAATTTGGGCGCTCCCTCTCGGCAAGAAAACAAAGAGCTACACACAGAGGGGAAGAGCAAAAAACACACAGCTGGTCTCTCTTCTCTCTCTCATGGGGTTGACAGAGGATCAATTTGTTTTCAAAAACACAAAGACACACACACACACATTGAAGAATATAAAAAGAAAAAAGAAGACACACTCACAGACAGCATAGGCACAACGCACATGAGATGACAGATCATCTAATTTTGGTTATCAACTCAAAACCATGAATGATCATGATCAACCTCTCTGTCCATCTCAGTGTGCAGGCATCCTTTTGAAGCAAAAAACCATACACAACATAGCTTTCTCTCTTTGGAGTTTTTGGGTTTGAGAAGGTGGTGGTAGCACGGCGGGTTGTGCAGCAATGCAACCCTTTCTTAACTCCGATTACTACTGACGCCACTACCAAAGCCATTGGTAGCACAAACCGACGCCAGCTTTATTCTGAAATCAGTGTTCCACTTCGTCCAATGTCAAGTTATCAGCGTTCCTGACATACCAGAGCTTGATCTTACTTCCTCAGTCGTCGGAGACCATTGCCGCTTGCATGTCACTGTCCCTTTGCTGAAGCTCTGTCGCGACACTGGCCTTTCTTGCGTCGTGCAACACTCCATCAGCATACACGAGAGCCAGCTGCTGCCCTGCCCTGCATTTTGAGACTCTCTTCCTAGAAATTCAAGCATTCGAGCTCCGGTCAAGATTTTGTTGTGCATCTGATTTGGTGATATGAGTAATTGTTTGGCTATCTTGCAAACCTAAGGGAGTTGGCTTGCATACAACGGCAGTGCATTTTGATGTAGGAGATGACAGAAACGAACAGGTGGTCCTTTTTTTGGCAGAAGATAAAATCTCCAAGTCTTTGGCTTTAAACAAACCATATCAAAAAGGTGAAAACATTGGACTGTTTGGTGGTGCTGGTTGTGTGTCTACTCTAGTGCGAGTTTTGACTCGACTCAGTGGATGAAGTGAAGAAGACGAGTGGGTTACACGTTCTTCATGCGAGTGTAGCTTTCCGTGGGCCTGTAGAGATAGACCATGTGTGGTGTATATGCATGCAAAGCGATGAATACATAGAGGGTTGTTCCTGTTGTTGCTACAGGTTCACCTGGAGGGAAATTCAACTTTTTTGGGTTATTGGATAGTGGGTTTGAATGGGCCAGTCGTGGGCTGATTTATTTTTTTTTGATGGAAGGCCTTATTGAGTAATGCCGAATTGTATAATTGGTAACGTAGTACAGCATGGGCTAGTCGTATACCTCCTACTATAGTGTCTAATGTGGTGTGGTAATTACATTAGTGGCCCAATTTTGGATTTCATACACATATTTTTAAGCGGGCCCTCCATTGAGGATGAGTAAATGGGCTGAGGTGTGCAAGCCTGCTGGATTGAAGACATATGGTTCTTTGCTAGTTGACGAATGGTCGGGGGTTTAAAACTTTTATTCTTATTTGGAGTGTTTGTGAGAATTTTATTTTATTCATCTCTCTCGGATTTGTAATATTTAAAATATTTGTAATAATCCCCACTCCGCTTCTTTTTTTCCCATTGTTTAATCGCTTTCCCTATCTGTACATATGTATATATCTGACATACCATGCATATCCAATGCTTTGCATCCATGATTCATGCTTAGATCCGGCTAAATTTGCATCTTTATGCTTTAATTGATTATCCCATGGTTTTGTGCGTTATCACATATTTTGCAATATTTCACATGTTATGTTTTAGAAGTCGGATCTTTAGGAACATTTTTGTGTATGTATTGAATTAGGATTATGTATATAGGATCATGCATATTTCACTAACTTTGTTTTGTAGTTGTTCGGGGGACATCGGTAAATCTGTGAGTTGTTATGCTTTACCATCCCGTTTGTACATAATTTCCTTATTATGTTTAGCATCTTAGCATGTGGCTATTTTCTTATGTGATATATCTCTATGAACGCCAGTGGATGAAGGCTTGTTGCTTGAATTGGAATGATTCAATGAATGTACGTTTTAAGCTCACTTTGTAGTGGCAAATTCACAAACTTTAAGCCCACTTTGTTAAGTGGCAAATTCAAACCCCTTTCGACAAACAAATATGAAATTGAATTGTTCCAATTTGAGCAAATTAGTCTATACTTGTATGTTTCACATAATAAATTTTGAAGATTTATTAAATAATTAGAACATGAACATATAAAGAAAATAAAATTCATATCATGGTTTTGTAGAGGCCAATCTTTGATCGGGTGAGCGGGGGTGCTCATTATTGACCTTTCCCTCTCATACCTAAGGTTCCGAGCCAAGCATCTTTGGTTACGACGAACAGTGGCCTTGGCACGAATCATGGGTTTCCTAATTTTCCAAAATATTAGGTGACGATTCTGAGATCTGATGACGCAATTCATTTTTGACAAAATTGCAATAAAATGAATTTTCAATAAAATTTGTCAAATCTGAACTCTCATCTATGTTTCACATTGCACTAGTGAGAGTAGATCAAAGAGATCTCGGGAGTCCGAACTGTTTAACGAGCGCGGGTACCCCCCGGGCATATTACAAAAGCAGACGCCAAAATGTATGCCAAACACTGCAAACCTTGTCAACTCCATGGAAACCTTATTCACGTACCAGCCACCGATCTGCATAGTTCAAGCTTACCATGGCCTTTCCACACGTGGGCTATGGATCTTATTGGCCCTATCTCTCTACCGTCAAAGGGACACGTATGGATTGTAGCGGCCGCAGAGACTTACACTAAGTGGGTAGAAACCATCCCCCTGAAGAAAGCAATAGGAGCCGCTGTCTCCAATTTCATTCGAGAATTCATTATATGTCATTTTTGTAATAACCCGACCCTCGTATGCGTTTCTGGTATAATTTCAATCCCGTATTCTGTGCATTTAAATGCTTATTGTGAAGTTTATGTGAAATTAAGTTTAATTAAGTGAATCCCATGATTATGAATGCATATCTGTTTAATAAGAGAAAAATCTGTCACAATTATAATGTTTGAATCAGAAATTGAGAGCCTTAGAGGCTTGATAATCTGAAATTGATTTTACATTTGAGACCGACATGATTTCTAAGTCATAGTATGATTTTCTGTGAAATTTCAATTTGGAATGATTAAACTGATTAAATTTCATCTTATTCACATTATATATATATATGTACTAATGCTCTTTAACAATTTGACTTGGAGTTTATGCAAATATCTCCTGAGAGAGAGAAAGAAAAGGGTTTGTGAGGAAGAGGAAAGCTTTTCAAGGAAGGAATTGGGAAAAATTAAGAGGGTTTGTAGGGAATTCAACTCAAGGTATGTCTAATCCTTTCTAATTAACCCCTCTCTTCGAATTGAGTTGGAATTTCTCTATAATTTTTTTGTTAAGTGATCAATGGAGTTGTTGTCTCTTGTGTTGAATTTGATTGGAAGTGTATTGAATTATCTAGTGAGGAATTTCATCCTATTCCTTCAATTATCAACTTGAACTCATCTTTATGACCAAATGGTTGTGTGTGTGTGTGTGTGTGTGTGTGTGTGTGAGGGTGGGAAGGTAGTAATACCATGGAATTGAGTTGTGTTTGTGAGTTTAAGATTTAAGGTCTAACTCATAGTTAGATGGTTATGTGTTTGTTATGTGTTTGTAATCCCTATCTACATGAATTTTGGCCTATGGTCTAGTAAATATTGGACTTAAGTTGAGCCTTGCAAACACCCATCAAGTTGGGAATTTTGATGAAATTTCGGACTGTGCAATAGGGAAAATCGCCGCACGCACGGGAAATGGTGAAATTTTGGGTTTTGGCTACTGCTAAAAAGGCACGTGTGGGGCTTTCCAGCCGCACGTGCGGGACCAACCGCCGCACGTGTAGGGCTCACAGCTGCACGTGTGGCCCATGTTGAAAAAGTTGGTCTGCTCCGTTTTGCGTGTTTGACCCTCGGATATTATTAAAATAATTATTTGATACCCTTAAAGTGTTCATAAATTCGTTTGAAATGAAACGAATCCAAAACTCAGTTAAAAAGGAAAGTGAACTAATGTTTGAATTATGTGTATGTAGGGCTCACACCGGAAGCATCTGCCACTTCACCTCAGCATTGTGAGTAGTAGTACTGTAATAGTACGCTTTACTCATCGCTAATATTACCGTTAGCACTCTGTTAATCTCAAAGCAACTATGTTAACTTGCATGAATGATTGAAAGAATGTGTGCATTTCCGTATGACTCCGAAACTTTGTATGACTCTGAAACTAGTCTACTCTGATGATATCTGGGCCTATGGCTGTTCTGTAAACTCTGTTAGGCTTGTGGTCGCTTCAGAACTCTGTTAGGCCTCTGGGTCGCTGCGGAAATCTGTTAGGCCTATGGCCGCTCAGAACTCGTTAGGCCTCCGCCGCTCGCGGAAATCTGTTAGGCCCATGGCCAATCTGTGGAATCTGTTAGGCCCATGGCTAATCTGTGGAATCTGTTAGGCCCATGGCCAATCTGTAGAATCTGTTAGGCCTATGGCCAATCTGTAACATCTATTCGGCCTAAGGCCGTTCTGTATATCTCTGGGCTTGAAACTGCTCTGAATAAAATCTGGGCCTGAAGTCGTTCTGAAAATGTTTATTGAATGAGATTAAACATACGCCTACACATCTATATGCATTATAAATCGAGTTTAGTTAATGTTAAGTTTAAGTACTATTATTCACTGAGCCTGGCTCACTCTGTATTTTGTCTACTTCTGTACGTAATCAATCTGGAGCTCTGCTTTAAACCTCAACACGTGTCTCTCTTTTGTCAACGTCAGTGTGTCCAGGCACTTAGCTGAAGCCTGTGCATTTTGTGAAGTTTTGTTAAACTTTTGGCGTTGCACTTTAATTGTCAGCCTAAGGTTGAAATGTATATAACACTTTCTTTATCAATGTTTTGTTATACGCCCAATCATGGGGTTGAGTCCGTGTATGTATATGTATATAACTGGCTTTCAAGCGTATGTCACTGTATGTTTATTCGCCTTATGCAATGTTTGTGATCCTGGCATGGTAATGATAGCTTAATGGATGTTATTTTAGGTTATTGTGTGATATTAAATGCTTCCGTTCAGGCCCCATATGTTATGTATATTGTGTTAAGTGTTCATTTCTGAAGGGGTCATACCCAAACTTATAGGGGCGGGTTTGGGGTGTGACCGTTTTGGTATACCCAGAGTAATCTTGTCAGATAATGGGACCCTTTTAGTCAACTGCCAAGTTGGACAACTTTTGGTCTCCTACAACTTCACACATCATAAATCAACGCCTTATTATCCCCAGGGGAATGTACAAGCTGAAGCAACCAACAAAACACTTCTTAGAATCCTTTCAAGGACTCTCAAGGATTATCAAAGGGACTGGGCACATATGTTCCCAATGGCGCTCTAGGCATACAGAACATCCAAAAGAAGGCCAACTCAAATGACCCCCTTTTCATTGGTATATGGCATGGAAGCAGTCCTCCCAGTGGAAATCCTTGATGAAAGAAGGAACAAAGCCCAGGCTAATCTTAAAATTTACCAGAGCCGTATAGCTAGAGCTTATGATACTCTGGTACACCCAAGACAGTTCCAAGAAGGTGATTTAGTGTTACGGGCTACACCTCACGTCATGAGGGAAACATCGACCCACAAGTTCACACCCAAGTGGCAGGGTCCTTATGTAGTAAGGGAAGTCAATGAAAATGTCTATTACAGAATTTCTGAGCCTGACTTTCCCTTCTGAGCCCTATCAATGCAAAATGGTTAAAGGCTTACTATCCTTAGAAATTACTCATTGCTATATGATTGACTACACCAAGATGTATTGTGCCCATTCGGGCTTTTTCAATGAATTCCTTTTCCACACTTATTCTAACTCTAATCACAAATAATAAAAGCAAATGCTCTAACTATAAAGTCGGCTTCATTAAGTAGTTGAAGATTTTCAATTACAAAAAAAAGAAAGGAAGGCCCAAATCTCCAACATACAAAAAAGTTTTAGACTATCATATAAGACTATCACATGCTATAAAGCTATGATCCAACTAAATCAAATCAAGACTCTAGAATCTTGATCTTCTCCCCCTTGGCCTTCTTCTTCACCCGCCAGTCACGCTTCAAGAATCGCTTTCTTTTTCCTCAAGATGGAAGTCGCCAATTCTGCTTCATTCAAAGCTTTCTGTGCTCACTCAAAAGATAGCTTACGTTCTTCCTCCACTCACACAACAGCAACCAAAGCCTTATCTACCTCTCCTAGCTCAACCTTAGTTATCCTCCTCCTGACCTGGGATTCAAGAAGAGATAACCAATCATCAAACCAACCCATCTCCATTCTGTTAATCCGGCCATCTCGAAATTCGCCCAAAACATTACGTTGGGCCAACACCTCATCAAGAGAAGCTTTCTCTGGGGACAACTTGTAAAGCTCCTTAAGGAAATCTCTAAAACTGTCCAAAAAATAAGATTGAAGATAGGAGCTACTTAAGTGCATGAAAGTGGTGGGTTTATAATGAAGAACAAAGAGTAGTCGAGGAATTAACTCTACTTTCACCCCGGCAAACAACACAACTGGATCCAGTAACTTTTCTTTCCCATCGATCCCTTTAAGAAGCACACTGCCATGGGAAAGATGAATAGGAAAAAAGTCTCCATCAGTAGCATGAATAAGGGAATAATCTCTATCAACAGCTGGTAGTGATGGCTTTTGAAGGCTACTCCCAATATCACTGGCACCATTCCGAATAAAGCCAAACAACTCGCATACGAGCACACCACCCAAGTCTAAACCAGCTGAAACAATAGGTGAGTTGACTCCAACTTCAGAGCTCGAAGGAATGGTGGGCACATTACTCTCTAGCTCACAGAGGTCGTAGAAGCATGTAAAGAAATGGTTGTAGAAGAGCCAACGCCACATGACAAGCTCACGGATGTATTCGCACCCCCAACTCGTGAGCTAGGCACATCGCTATATGAAAAATTACAACCACCTTCAAACAAGCGAGCAATAGGGACACCACCTCCAATCTTGGCCCACAAAGGAACCAATGCATCTCTAGAATTCGGTGTATCCAACAAAGAAGGCCTGGCACTAACCATGTCATATCCAATATCATTTTCGACATCGTCTTCAACATCATCATTTTCTCCTATAATTTCAAGACTTTGGTTTGAACCTTGTTCATCATCCTCAGTACTCCCCAACCGTCTATAAGCATAAAGTCTTGCCTTGCTTTAACCCATCTCAGAAGTAGGAACTGTTGAAGGAAAAGTACTAATTTTCAGAAAGCACTTCGTATTCAAATCCGTAGTTGTGTCACTAACAACATCAAGCCTTTCGAGGAGATCTAGAGGGACTGAGAGGCCACCATCATGAAACCCATCTCTATCTATGGGCAAGACCTTATGATGCGCCAATTTTATCCGACACACGCCAGCCGACCCCTGCAAACAGTACAGGTATTTTAATACAAACGTATTGGAAATGCCACAAACACACAAATAATTTCAAAATACGAAATATGAGTTTACCTGTGATGAATCAATGGTGTCACTCGAGTGACCCATCGCTTGGCGAGCACCCCTGGTTTTAGTAGGCAGATCTATACCTCTGGCATTCAGAGGTACTCTTCCAGGCACTGGAACAAGAACAGAAGCAGGGGGTGGCCTTTTATTCTTGGCATAAGAGGGACAGTCAAGAGAAACTATCTGGGCTTGCTCCAAAGTAATAGCCACCTCAGATAGGCGAGCTAGTGGGCTGAGCCCCTCTATCTGCAATTAATAAACCCCGCTCTCCGCGAGCTATACACAACTCAAGGTCGTCAAACAGAATGAGCTCTATATGGACGGAAGCAAGATCGCTACTTAAGAAATCCTGAAATAATGTAAGATTGCATCTCCAATACTTCCTCTAACTAGGGGTAGTTCCGTCAATTCTATCCTTACTTGCTAGCACAACTTGACCCCGACGTTGTAATTCTTCTAAAAGAAAAGAGTATACATACAATTGCATACAATTGGCTACAGAAGGCACCGGGGAAGGAAGATGTTGAGGAACCCCTTTGTCCAAACCAAACTGTTGAGCGACCCTTAGAGGATTATAAGTTACCACACCTTATATGCCATCCACAAAATAAGGTAAATACCTAAAAATGGTGCTAAGAACAATCATTGAATCCGTGTCCCCCAAATAAGATACACCTGATTCAAGAACAAGCTCGCAATTATCTAGGGCAGTAGACAATGGTAGAAGATACTCCACAAATTGGCGTGACATAAGGACGAGCAACAAACTTGTCCTCAAAATCAAAAATGCTGGCCAAACTCCCCTGTACACATCCCTCAGCCCACCTAGCATAACGCGACTCACTTTTTTCAATGAAAAATACCCTTGGCATAGGGGCCAAGCTAGGAAATCTCTCATACAAAAATAATTGCAGAAAGGTAGTAGGGAGGAAGCTAGCAACATCATACCGACCTTTGGAACGATCAACATCCTTCTGATACATATCCAACCTCTTATATAATACCCCCCTCCAGAAATAAAGGAGCCAACGGAATCGGATGGCCAAAAACAAAAATCGCAGCAAAAGGAAAGAGCTCATGACAAATACCGTCCTGAGGTCTACTCTTCAAGACGTACCGCGACAGCCAATAGGTAATGAAAGTAGCTAAATGTTCAACACTCCCCCACTTGTCCTCTTCTATTCCTGGACCTATAAATCCATCCTCCACGTTTCCTTGGACCTGATGGCTAAGATCTTGAAACCAATAATGAAGCCATCCTCCAAAAGTGTTTTTCGGTCGTTTTCATGATCGAGGTGTAACAAACACTTTATTCTGATAACGACTCAATAGCTTCCTACCGGTGCCACGGCCTCCTCCAACCTCGCAACAATAGCCATCTGGCTAAGGGATAAACTTCCTGCGTTAGGATTTGTTGATGCAAGGTCCTCTAACCCCGTCAAAATAGCTACATTTTCCAGAGTAAGGGTTGTTCCCCTCCCTCACTGCGCAATAAAAGTGTGAGAGCTCGAACTCCAACGTGACAGTGTGAACTCCAGCCAAGATGGCTCCCGTTTAATCCGTATACATTGAGGAATAGTAGTAGCAATTTTAGCTCCAGTAAGCACCTCACAATATGAGGGATGGCAAAAGATAGCTACACTCCAAACATCAAAGTCATCTTTGGGCCCCGTATAATCCTCAAAAACAGGAAAAGAATAAGGATAAGTGCCCATCTCCACATGAAAACGCACAATAGACTCTAGAGGAACAAAAGCCTCAACCCTTTTCTCTGGCTTAACCCCACCAAGAAGAAAATCAGTTGGACCCCTGCCATTGTCATCAAATAAGTCCACCATCACCCAAAATAAATCCATTGCACCAAAGAAAGGTGCCCTACACCAATAATTTGCTGGAGGGACGATTGGGGGATCCATGTCCTTCTTGGCCTTAAAAAGATTTTTCTTGGATTTACCCGCTTTCGACTTGGAAATGCCAGAAGAACCCACTAGTGATTGTTGCGCGCCGCTGCGGGAAACAACACTTCCCCTTTTTACTTTAGCCATATCACAAAACCTCGCCTCTCTTACATCAACACAAGACTTACAAATTAGAAATGGCATTCACCATTGAGGTGCATTTTCCAAAAAAAAAAAAAAAAAAAAAAAAAAAAAACCCTCTTCTCCTCACTAAGTCACTATTTTGAGATAGTCCTCTTTCCCTCGCATGGAGTAAACCTTCCTTCGCAATTCCCCCTCTTCCTCGCCTTCGTACACGTACATTTATATCCCTCGCTAATTTTCTAACCCTTTCCACCTAAGTACAAAAAAAAAAAAAAAAAAAAAAAAAAAAGCCCTCTTCCCTTCACTAAGGCACTGTTTTGAGATAGGCCTCTTTCCCTCGCGTGAAGTAAACCTTCCCTCGCAATTCCCCCTCTCCATCGCCTTTGTACAGGTACATTTCTATCCCTCGCTAATTTTCTAACCCTTCCCATTGAAGTACAAAAAAAGAAAAAGAAAAAAAGCCCTCTTTCCCTCGCTAAGGCACTATTTTGAGATAGGCCTCTTTCCCTCGCATGAAGTAAACCTTTCCTCGCAATTCCCCCTCTCCCTCACCTTCGTACAGGTATATTTCTATCCCTTGCTAATTTTCTAACCCTTTTCACCGAAGTACAAAAAAATAAAATAAAAAAAGGGACCTCTTCCTCTCGCTAAGGCATTATTTTGAGATATGTCTTTTTCCTTCGCATGAAGTAAACCTTTCCTCGCAGTTTCCCATCTCCTTCGCCTTCGTACATGTACATTTCTATCCCCTGCTAATTTTCTAACCCTTTCCACCAAAGTACCAAAAAAACAAAAACAAAAAAAAAAGAAGAAAAAGAAGCCCTCTTCCCCTCACTAGGGCATTATTTTGAGATAGGCCTCTTTCCCTCGCATGAAGTAAACCTTTCCTCGCAATTCCCCCTCTCCCTCGCTTTTGTACAGGTACATTTCTATCCCTCGCTAATTTTGTAACCTTTTCCACCAAAGTACCAAAAAAAAAAAAGAAAAAAAAGCCCTCTTTCACTCACTAAGGCACTATTTTGAGATAGGCCTCTCTCTCTCTCTCTCTCTCTCTCTCTCTCTCTCATGAACCCTTTCCTCAAAATTTCCCCTCTCCCTCGCCTTCGTACAAGTACATTACTATCCCTCGCTAATTTTCTAACCCTTTTCACCGAAAGTACAAAAAAAAAAAGAAAAGAAAGAAAAACAAAAAGCCCTCTTTCCCTCGCTAAGGTAATATTTTGAGATAGATCTCTTTCCCTCGCATGAAGTAACCTTTCCCTCACAATTCCCCCTCTCCCTCGCCTTCGTACAGGTACGTTTCTATCCCTCGCTAATTTTCTAACCCTTCTCCCTTACTAACCTTTTTCACCAAAAAAAAAAAAAAAATGGTTCTAGATAAACAAATCACTTTGATTGACACCCACATCATTTATACTTATGCAACCCGACCTCAACACCTCATCGGTATTCACAAATTTTTTTTTTGGGTTTCTATATCAATTTTTTTTATAACCTACAAAAAATTTTCTCACCCCCTCGCCTTATTATTTTTATATCATTCACGATTTTTTTTTTTTTTGGGCTTCTCTCGCTTCAATTTTCTGTTATATAATCTACAAAAAAAATTTCGAGCCTACATTTTTACAACTCTTTAAATTTGAACTCTCCTCTCATAGCTCTCAATTCCCTCATAAAATTTGCTTAGCTCTCAATTCCATCATAAAATTTACTTAAGTGTAGATCTCCAAATTCATAACTCTCCAATATTTTATTCTATTATTTTATTAGTATTCCCTACAGATTTAATCTGTTTTACTATCATTAAAAAAAAAAAAAAAGCTCTCCAACCCTTTCGCTCTCTATATTTTATTATAAAATCCTCCAAATTGCCCCCATCAAATTTTTCACTAATTCCAACGTTTGGCTCACCATTTTGTTTAGGCTCTGCATCCGCAATCTACTTTTATTTTTATTAATTCGTCAAAACCAGAACCATATATATATATATATATATAATTCATTTAAACTAAGATTGCGAACAAACCTTTACAAATTACGCCAATGCCAATTGCGAGAGCTCCGATTGTATACACAATTGAATTTCGACTTCTCTTTCTCTTCAACTTCTTGACTCACTCCTCCTCTCTTAAGCTTCACCCAGGAAAATAGTCCTTACAAACCCAACTTCATTGCATCAAACAGTTTGAAACCCCAGCCATGCATAACTTCTTCAATCACGACCTAAACCCACTAGCGATCGGCAATCACCCAACCCTCGTAGCAAACCCAGAACCAAAGCTCCACAACCAACAGCATAATCAACTGTTTGACAGCACCCTTGCGACTCGCCGGCACCTTTCTTCCCTCTTTTCTCTCTCTGCCAGATTCATCTCTGTTCCCTTCACTTCTTCTCTTCGCGACTTTGGAGTTCAATTCAAGACCTTGAAGCCAATAATACAAAAATCTAGCCCCTCACAGTTCGATCCTGCAATAACAGTATAAGAACAGTCGTGGCGCCTTCGCACCACACAAGCGCTATCGGAACTCGTTGACAACAACCTTTTTCCTCCTTCGTAGCTGTCAACCTTTCTCTCCCAGCTGGATTCTGGATCTCCTAGTCTTTCTCTCTAAGATGGATTCTAGGTTTTTAGAAAGTGAACAGAAAGGTCTACCCAAAACACAAACTTGCCAATAACCTCCCTTAATGGTATACTAATCTAAGAAACCCAGCAACGGGTAACTAAGGCAATAAGACACTTTTCTGTATAATGGGTAAAAGGAGCAGACAGAGCAACCAACCGGAAAATACAAAGCTCCTATCTAATAAAAAAAAAATACAAAAAAAATATACATATATATACATAATTCATATTTCTGCAAAAAAAAAGTGAGCTCCCTATACTTAGAATATATACAAACTTTTATGAATTCATATGGAGTATAGGTTCTTTGTGGCAAAAAAAAAAAAAAAAAAAAAAAAAAAAAAAAAAAAAAAGGACAAGTGTATATACACGCATACTGTGGTTGTACCTTCCTAAGGAAAAATCCTTAAACCAATAAAAAATTCTCTTTACTTATTACAAACACTAAAAATAGACTACAACAACCACTGCAGGAAATGACACTTTTGGCGACCAAAGTATTGGTCGCCAAAAGCCCCATTTTTGGTCGCCAAATGTGATTAGCGACTACTTTTTTTGGTTGCCAAAGTCGTCGCCTATACTCTGTCGGCGATAGTATTGGCGACTAAACTATTTTTGGTCGCTGAAAGCGAACGTTTTGGCTACTAAATTCTGCTTAGTCGGCAAAGGTTATCTTTTGGCGACTAAAATATTAGTCGCCAAAAGTGAACATTTGGCTACTAAAGTCTGCTTAGTCGGCAAAGGGTATCTTTTGGCGACTAAAATATTAGTCGCCAAAAGTGAACATTTGGCTACTAAAGTCTGCTTAGTCGGCAAAGGGTATATTTGGCGACTAAATATTTAGTCGCCAAAAGTGTTCGAATAAAATTAATTTGATTTTCAGCGACTAAAAATTTTAGTTGTAGATAAGTTTTAGTCACAAAATGTGTAACATTTAGGGACTAAATAATTTAGTAGCCAAAAAATTATTTTTCATTTTATTTTATTTTTGGCTACTAACTATTTGGTAGCGGAAAGTCTTCATTTATTTTTAGCTACTAACTTTTTAGTCACCAAAACTCTTTGGGTTCTTTATGGCTACCAAATATTTAGTCACTAAAAATATTGATTTCCTTTTTGGCTACCAATTGGTTAGTCACTAACAAATTCACTTCTTTTTTTTCTCACTACTAAACATTTAATTGCCAAAAATTTTATTTTGTGTTTTTTTTTATTATAATTAATTTTTTCACAACCTCAGATTTATTTCAGGTAACTTTGAATCTCAGATTTAAACAAAATAATACATATATCTATTTCTATTTCGTTTCAACAATACAAAAATTTGATCTTTTAACATCAAATTCTATACAAATCAAATACAATCCAACCCAAAATAATAATTCCATACAAACACAAAATCATACAAAAAGACATCCTCTGTAAAAAATTCTACATCAAATGTCATTTACGTAATATTTTGAAGGTGTAAACATGATGGGAAAATTAAATTTATTTACTAAAACACTTGCTTAATTTAACATACAATCAAATTTGCTAGAGCAATCCCAATAATGTCTCGGTTTGTTGCAATGTCCAATCCTGAAAGTGAATAAACATTTAAATCAGAGGCCTTTGATCTTGGGTTATCCACGCACCTTCCATTAACCACCCCAAACAAAGCGTGTCTGAAGTTATCTTAAAAGCTCCTAAAATGACAAAAATTTAGGAGCACTTAGAATCTGTATGACCATCATATACTAGTATTTTCCCCCATGATATGGAACTGAAGAATTTTCCCCCATGATATGGAACATCCATTTGCTGCTTCAATAGAGCATAAAATAAATAAATAAATAAATTGAGTACACAATACATATAAGAATAAATAACAATTAAACATTACTTTGTGCATGAAAATATAAATAACAACTCAGTTCATTTTAACAACTTAGCCCAGTTCTCCTTTCCTTTTTATTTATTTATTTATTTATTGTTGGTAACTTAGCTATTACATCTCAATTTTAAATCCAAATAATTCTAAAATTCAGGTTATGAAATTCAGTTTTGCTCTACTGTATTGTTTTTTCCTTCACTCCTTTTCAAGTAATCATATATTTGAGGAAAGATGAAACCAACATAGTCATGGACAGCAATTAAATTCTTCTTTGAGGCATTTCATCAAAAACCCTGTCCACCAAGGTTATTATATAAGAGCAACACAATATAGATATATACGCGTTTGATCAGCATGGAAGAGAAGGTGAAAGCACATTTTCGCAACTCTCAGAAGGTGAAAACATAACAGTATATCAACAGATGTGACTGTTACAAATGCAAATCTCAGAATGTGCAATTGCATAGTAGAAGAAACACATCTGAAAGTCAGTCATGTCAAGGTGCTATAAACTGTACCAAGTGAACTCACTATTATCTATATGAAATCATTAATCGAGGAAAATAAGAAGCTTAATGCGCCTTGTGAACTCCACAATCATGTCATACATATTTGAATGAAAGCAGTGTAAACATGTGTAGGGAAGAGAAGTACCCAGCCAACAATGTTGAAGCCCTTCTCAATAAATGCTGCATCAAAATGTATATTTCTTAATCACAAATGTGCCCTACAGTAATACAACTTTCAAATCTGAAATAGGACAATGAATGAGTTAAAAAAAAAAATCGTAAAAGATGTTAATTTGTAACCAAAGTTACAAACTTTTCTTAATCACGAATGTGGCATGCAGGAATACAATTTTCAAATATGAAATAGGACAATCAATGAGTAAAAAAAAAAAGTTTGTATAGCATTACTCATAACACAAACCTCTGGGTCCAGGTCAATTACAACCCCCAAGGCTTCTAACACATCGGCACTTCCACATGCTGAAGAACTTGATCGATTACCTTGCTACAATGCAAACCCTCAATGAGCTTTTATATTTCCAAACACTTACAAGTATTGAAAATTCACACAACAAAGCACACCGTTGCTTCCACCTTCAATACACAATTTTTTTGATTGGGTATAACCAGAAGAAACAAGGAATTCAGCAGCAGAAATGAAGTCATCAAAGCAGTTCTGTTTTTTTGCAAGGGAACCAGCTTTATGCCATTCTTCTCCATACTCTCCACCACCACGAATGTTTGCTATGCAGAAGATAGCACCTAAATGTCTTGTAAGTACAACACGACTGACACTGAAATATGGTGTCATACTAATATTAAATCCACCGTATCCATATAACAAACAAGGATGTGATCCATCTAGAAGAATATTCTTTCTAGCCACAATGAACATTGGTATCTAAATTCCATCCTTACTAGGCACAAAAACCTGGAAATAAAAATCCAGTCAATAACAAGATACAGCAACTGATTGCATGCAAAAAATCAAGTGAGTGTGCATTTCTTCCTCCCTGGGGGGCAAGACAATTACACCAAGTCCGATATGGAATATACAGGAATTGTTTTTTACTCACCAAGTAACTGGGAAAGAAAATATTTGAGTTAAATGTACAATGGCAAAACTTAAAAGGCATGAGTTCCCAAGGCATTTTTTATTTATACATATATATATATATATATATATTAGTTTGACTACTATAGTTGTCTGTATCATTCAATTAAACACGCCAAGGATGACTCCTTACTGAAAAACAATCAGATAATAATTAACATCTACACTTCATTCTACTTTGGGTGTCTCTTTTTCTTCTTTTTTCAACACACATTGAGGAGGAGGCACACTGTGCAGCAAGGCAAAATGGTGACAAGGCCTGAGTTAATTAAAACTGGAGCAAAAGGAAACATCTAGAATAGTAGCATGACCACCATGACTGAAAATTAATGCCCACATATGTTCCTATCACCCAAAATGAGACTAAAATTCCAAACTAAAACAAAAGAAAATTTATTAAAAGATAACCAAATGTTCTCCTACAACTAAAGTACTGACCTGATTAACATTGAATGTCAGACGATCAAATCCAGAACAACAATTTCTAATATCTTCATATTTGGAACACCGGTGTCTAATTCGCCGGTATATAATACTGGGGTAAGGAAGCTAGTAAACCAAATAAAATTGTACTGTCTTCACGCCTAGCGTAAATCTCGATCGAGCCAATGTCAATGGGTAAATGGACCCCGTTTTCAAGTCTCTGAGCTGCAGAACATGCTTCACATCACTCAAGTAACTCAATAGATATATATATATATATACTTATATATATATATATAGAGAGAGAGAGAGAGAGCATACGCGAGACGGAGCATCAATGGAGTAGAGTTATTCTCAGCGATGAAGCCTCTGGATCTCGCGGCGATGGCGGTGGATCAGTGAAGATCGGCGGAGGAGGAGGCGGCGGCGTGAAAAGAGGGCATCGACGGAGGTGGTAGCGGAGGCAGTGGTGGTCGCAGCAGTCACGATGGCGATGGCGGAGGACGAGGTTCTTCGGTTCTTGCGTGACGCAAGGAGGAAGCGATGGCGGGGCGGCGGCAAATTGGACTTCTCAACCCTTCATCTTCTGAAACGAAGAGATGACCCTAATATTTCATTGGAGAGGTATTGATCTCACCCGTTGGTTGTTCAACTGATCTTAGCCATCCAATTAATTTGTAAAACCCTCCAAAATTTCAAAAATCCCTCCAAATATTTAGCCATCCAATTTATTTGTTCAACAGATCTTAGCCATCCAATTTATTTTCCATCGGCGACTAAAGCTTTTGGTAGCCAAAATGTATACCTACAGCGACTAAAATTTTAGTCGCTGAAAATCAAGTTTTGCCGACTAAATGTTTAGTCGCCAAAGACAAAAATTAATTTTTTATTAAAACATTTGCCGACTAAAGGATTTGGTAGCCAAATGTATACATATGGCGACTAAAAGAATTTTAGTCGCTGAAAATCAAGTTTTGCCGACTAAATGTTTAGTCGCCAAAGACAAAAATTAATTTTTTATTAAACCATTTGCCGACTAAAGGATTTGGTAGCCAAATGTATACCTATGGCGACTAAATGAATTTTTTGTCGCCAATTTCTGGCATTTTTGTCGACTAAATTTCTTTTAGTCGCCAATTGTCATATTTTTAGCTACTAAATTTTTTTTAGTCGCCAATAATCAATATTCCCCAACTAAAAAAATTTAGTAGCTAAAAATTTGACTTTTGCCGACTAATTTTATTTTTGGTAGCCAAATCTGTAACTTTTGGCGACTAAATTTGTTTTAGTCGCCGAAAATGGTCGCCGTAGGTGTAATTTCCTGTAGTGAACCTTAGACTCTCCAAAAAGTCACTTTGCCAATAGCTACACAAGCTATCGTACACTACCATGAGTAGCTCCAAATCAGTCATTATTAATGGTCTGCTCTAAACCTATAACTCCAATTGATGAGTTGTCCTCTCCATAGATCGCTCATTTCCAACGAAAAGTTGCAAAAGTCAATAAATTTACCCCCTCTTTCCTAATACAACCCTATCTTTATAAGAGAGCAAATATAGGGCAATAACATGAAAAACGCAAGCAAATTCATATCCACTCGCTAACACTCTCCTCTCAACTTCAACAACCCATTCTCTCTAAATAGCTTCCAGATGAGAGGGGCATCGAGATAACACCGTTTGGCAGCTAGTGAACAAGGCTCCAAACCAAAGAGGTTCAAAATATAGAGCTTCAAGCTCCAACTCTAGAGCTTTAAGCTTCACTCCCATTTACCGCCGTCGCTTGGTGTGTGAGTTGTTTCGAAAGATGCTCTCCATGCCTCCATGGAAATTCCAAGATTTGCTATTGGAATCCCCTTGGATCCAATACCCAATATCCACTTATACAGTCGTAGAGGTGTCGAAGGAATTCCAGGGTAAAATAAGAGGATGGTAGAAGGCACTAACCATTCCAGAACTCTACACAATACCATTGTCGCATACTTGGTATTTGCTAAACCAAGAAAACAATCTTACTCTCCAAGGATCCACCTGCCAGGCAAATCAAGTATTAATCCCACATTTCGAGAGGATCCGTATCAACATCCTCTCGTAAAGATTGACAGAGAGAGATCTAGACAACCACATCTCCATCATGTCAACATCGTTGGAAAACCGAAATGAAGATTTGGGACTTGGGTGGGACATAGAGAACTTTGCAGATCTTAACATGGGAGAAGAGAGCGCTTCCCAGCTCAGTCGAGCATTCTCCACAACATTCCGCTCAATATCCTCTTCTTCAACACTTAGGGCGTCGCTCGCCTTAACTTCCTCCAACACTATATGCACCTACATTCTAGCAGACGCTTCAACCTCGTCATCATCATAAACACAAAAAAAAAAGGGAAGCGAGGCCCAGTTCACGAGCCAAATCATGGGCTATCCTAACACCAAGGCCATGGCCCCCCTCCCAGCGGCATGGAAAGGATAATTGGCGAAATTTGGTGTCTATGGAACAAAGTTGAAATCTCCTGTGAAGTGGTGGAGATTCCGTGGAATCAAGTCATCACCCAACAAGCCCACATCTTCATCTGGCCAGCTCGCACCCGATGAAACTTAAAATGTAAACTCTCCATGAGCAATCCAAATCCTCCAATTGTATCAAAAGACTAATTTTCGATGACTCTATCTAAATACTTGTCTGCATGAGCTAATATTTTCAAAACTTTTTAACACAGTCATGTACAAATACTCTCATTAACTATAAGAGCATCTGTACAGAGAGGCATTATTATAGGTACTTATATCAAGCCCAATATGTGGCAAGCCCTACATATGCCACATTACCAAAACCCCACCCACGTGACAGACCAATAAGGTACCACATGGGCATGTCGTATGTTTGATACATGGCGAGCCCTACGGGCGCCATGTGCCAAGGCACTACGTAAAACCAAGACTATACGCTTAGCCTATGCAGAAGCATACATATAAGCCTAAATATATCTAAACATGAAAAGCCCTGCAACAGGCAGCACCATGGCCCTACAGGGCCCATGGTCCTTCATACCTCATTCTAAGACCAAACAAAAATACAATTAGCCCCCGGTTCACTTGGACTTGGATTGATAAACACTGGCTCTTCTAAACATTAAGATAGGCCTGCGGCTCATTTTCCTACTTGGTCGCCTAGAAGTGAGCCCCTCTTCTAAACATTGAGATAAGCCCGCGGCCCATTCTCCTACTTAGTCGCTTGGAAGCGAGCCCCTGGCTCTCTTAAACACTATGGTAGGCCCTGGCCCATTCACCTACTTAGATGCCTGGGTTGGTAGCAGGACCCAGGCACTACTGCTCGGGATCATTAGAGGATATTGGACTGGTGGTTGAGATCATGGGATCGTCGAGATGGTTGTCTTCTTACTAAGACAACTCCATCTCAACTAGGCTTGGAGAAGAGGCAACAATAACCTTACATTCATGTCATCCAATGCATATACGAAACGTTACTTTTCGCCTGCCATGAAACATTGCTCTCTACCTGCTGTTTAGCTACAGACGGCAGGAGGGCTTATATTAATTCTGGTAGAGTTGAGGAGAACGAGCCACCTGTCCAACGGTTTGCTTAGGCTCCAATACTCCTATGGCCTATATAACGTATCGTATATGCAGCGAGACATAACAACAACACAACTAAGTCTCACACTCTACATTAGTGTTCAAGGTCTATTACTGCCAACCTCTCCCTCTCCAAGCTTGCCTTGACCTCCTCCTCTCCACCTCCGGTGATCTCAGGTCACTGAAGTGCCCGCCATCTTTCCAGACTACCTCTAACCACACCTCTCACCCACAGTTACTATTTAAAAAATTTGATTTTATGTTTCTACAAACTTATTTCTCTCTAATCCTTACATGCAAAGAAGTTTCATAAGGAACCAAGAAGCTACCTCTAGCATAGTCATTTTCTAATGCAAATAAACATATTTTACAAGAAGAAAGAGACAGATTGGACTAGTGTAGTTTATTGGGGGTCAAACTTCTCTATTACTAATTTGCACCTTATTTGTATAAAATGGCTCAATGACTATTGAATTTGAGATTTTGATTTAACATTGATGAGCATATACTAGGTTGGTCGCAACTGATTTTCGAGGGTATGTGCTATTACGAAACCCCAGTCCAATGGATACTAGTAAACTAGTTGGGCTTGGGAATTGGTAGAAATTTTGGGCTTGGGCGTAACCGAAAGCCTTTTGGATGCCTGAGCTCTAACATAGCCCAAAATGGGACAAATATAATTAACCAAGTCAGGCTATCACAACAGAGCTTGCTCGGACCTCAGCATGTTCTTAGATAGAGTTTGTAGTATCCTGATCCTAAGGTTGGCTTGGAAAGCAGACTAGCTGCTCTCACAGCCACATGGCGCATCCATATGGAAGCAAAGACATGTATAAGCACAATAGACTGAAGGAATCTTGGACAAATAGAAACCACTCCTAGACATGTGGGTCCAAGCTATATAAGGTTGGCAAGATCAATTTAGAAGGTAAGCCAACATAGAAAAATCTCTAATTCTCTTTCTTTCTTATAGCATACCAACGTAACTGTTGAAGAGTCTTTAGAAAGACTGGCACCATACCGATACCATCTAAGATTTACCTTTTCCTTCTCTGTTCTAGGCTATCTGGGAGCTCAGACCAACCATACCTATTCCAGACACCATCAAACATTATTGTCATCAAAATAAGATGACCAATGTATGTAACATATGGATGTAAGCTTTCTATGTTTCTGTATATTCAATTGTATGTATGATTACAATCAAACCTTAGATTATATAGCCCTAACTCCTAAACCAAAAAGGAAAATACAATCATGCCTTTAATAAGACTCTAATATAATCACGCCTCTAATAGGACTCTACTATGTACAACTACAATCATGCCTAATTTGTAAGATTCACAATATATTCTCACACCACCGCTCAAACTTAAGGTGTTTTAGTAGAAAACACTAAGAGTTTGCTAAGAAGAAACTAAAACCGAGCAGTAGTGTGAGTCTTGGTGAAGAAGTCCGCAAGTTACAAAGCCAAAGGGATGAAAGGAAGCGAGATAAAGGCAGACTGCAGATGTTGGCGAACAAAGTGAGAATCAATCTCAATGTGTTTCGTCCGCTCATGGAAGACAGTATTGTGAGCAATTTGAACAGAACTGGGGTTGTTACAATAGAGAGAGGTTGGAAAAGACTGAGGGACATCCAAATCAGACAAGAGACAACGAAGCCAAACAATCTCAGCAGTGGCATGAATGATAGCATAATACTCAGCTTCGGTAGTAAATCAAGCAACGACTGATTATTTCTTGCTTTTCCAAGAGATCAAGAAATCACCAAGAAACATACAGAAACCAGACGTAGACTTGTGATCAGTAACATCACCAGCTCAATCAGAGTCAGCATAGGCCACTAAGTCCAAAGAGGAAGTAGAGGAAAACAGTAAGCCCTGAAAGATGGTACCCTTGAGATAGCGAAGAATGCGAACCAAAGCAACCCAATGGGTAGAGCGAGGAGTAGAAACGAACTGACTAACCACATGAACAGCATAAGCAAGATCAGGGCGAGTGACAGTTAGATAAACTAAACAACCCATAAGTTCACGATATAAAGTGGAATCATTTAGAGAGACACCATCAGTAAAGTTAAGCTTCACATTAAGCTCAATAGGTGTATCAGAAACCTTAGTATTATAGTAAGACTAGCACGGTGAATGACTTCATTAGCATACTTAGCTTGAGACAGAAAATAACCCTTTGGAGAAGAAGCAACCTCAATACTAAGAAAATACCGTAATGGACCCAAAATTTTCATTTTGAAGGTGCAGAAGAGATGCTGCTTGACCTCAGAGATAGCAGAAAAGTTAGAGCCAGTGATGATCATATCATCCACATAGAGCAAGAGAGCAACAAAACTAGCATATGTATGTCTTAGAAATAAAGCAAAGTCGGAAGCAGAATGATGAAACCCAAGCTCGGTAACAACAGTCTGAAAGCGATCACACCAAGCGTAAGGAGATTGCTTCAGACTATACAGAGCACGCCGAAGATGACAAACCTGGCCAGAGGAATGATGAAGGCTAGAGAGAGGATGCATGTAAACCTCCTCAGTGAGATGGCCATTAAGAAAAGCATTCTTAACATCCATATGATAAAAAGGCCAAGAACGAATAGCAGCCACAGAGATCAAAGTACGGACATTTGTCATCTTGGCAACATGAGCAAATGTCTACTCATAATCAATACCATACTCTTGAGAGAAACCTTTGGCAACCAGACGAGCTTTGTAGCGCTCAAGAGACATCAGAATGAGTCTTGACTTTGTAGACCCATTTGCAACCAACCAAGTTCTTACAAGCAGGCGAAGGAACCAACTCCCAAGTACTAGTTTTTTGTAGAGTAGATAACTCATCCTCTATAGCTTAAACCCAATGAGGATCCTAACATGTCTCCTTGTAAGATTAAGGTTCTAAAAAAGAGTGAATAACAGACAAAAAAGTATGATAGAAAGTAGAAAAACATGTTTTAGACTAACCCAACCTGCTTAGAGGATGACGCACTCGAGTAGGATATTGGTGTTTAGCAAGATCAGTGTCGTCAGAAGCAGGAGGAGTAGTAGTAGGAGTAAAGACAACCGGTGGAGGAGGAGCCTTGCGACGAGAATAAACTAATAACAGAGGAGGAGAAGAAGCCGAAGGAGGAGAAGCAGCTAGAGGTGAAGTAGGAGGAGAAGATGGAACAAGATCAGGAGGAATAGTGGAGATGTATTCATCAGACGAAATCTCAGAAGGAAATAGGTCAATGTGAACCAAATCTTCTTTGGAAACTGGAGTAGTGAGAGGGGGAAGCTGAAAGTAAGACAGAAATTCGAGAAAGGTAACATGACGGAAGACATAAAGGTGACGAGAGACAAGATCGTAATAGCGGTAGCCTTTCTGAGTAAGACTGTAACCCCAAAAGACACACAAGACAGACTGGGCACTGAGTTTGGTCCTATCTTTACAAGGAATGAGGACAAAACAAGCAGACCCGAAGACACGCATGAGGGAATAATTGGGAGGTTAGGAATACAGAGTCTCATAAGGGGATCGACTAGAGAATAAGGGAGTCGGCATGTGATTAAGGAGGAAAGTAGCAGTAGGAATTGCCTCACCCCAAAATGGTACCGGAACAAAAGTAAAGAGAAGAAGAGATCGAGCTGTCTCAAGGAGATGACGGTGTTTACGCTCAGTATGACCATTTTGGGTAGGGGTATCAGTATTAAAGGTTTGGTGAATGGTGTCCAATTTGGCCAAATACTCACAGAATTCAGTTTTAAAGTATTCCCCACCCAAGTTAGACCGGAGTATTTTAATTGTGGCCCTAAACTGTGTAGTGATCATAGACTGAAAGGTACGATATATCTGGTAGAAGTCAGATTTATGAGCCATAAGATAAACCCTGGTATAACAGGTACAATCATCAACAAAGGACACATAATACGCAGAACCCCATTTAGTGAGAATAGGAGAAAGGCCCCAGACATCAGTATGTACAAGAGAAAAAGGGAAAGCAGAAATAGAAGTACTATTATTAAAAGGTAAAGCTATCATTTTAGCAAGTTTACATCCTCGACACTCGTTAATTTGACTAGGAAAAACTTTTCCTAACAATCTTGACTAAGCTAAAAACTGCAAACAGTCAACAGACAAATGACCTAAGCGAGAATGTCATAAATAAAACTGATTCGACTGAGAATCTAATTGAAAAGATAAAAGTGTAATGGGGGGAGGTAGACTGAGGAAGATGCAGGCTTTCTACCACATAGAGATCTCAAACTCTATGGCTGGTCCCAATCTGTTTCTTGGATACTTGATCCTGCACATAACAGATAGAAGAAGAAAAGATAACATCAAAATCGGAAATATCAAGCTGACTAATAGAAAGCAAGCTAACAGACAGTTGAGGAACATAAAAAATAGAGGGAATAGTAACAACAGACATAACAGAGGATAAAACAGATCCAATAGATAGGACAGACATACCAGACCCATTAATAGTATTGATAGTAATAGGAAAGAGAGGGGGGATACATTTTTGGAGTAAGGAAAGGTGAAGAGTCATATGATGAAAGGCACCATAATCAAAAAGCCAGACAGAGGAAGGAATACTTGAAGAGGACCCAAGCAAACTTGAATGCGGAGAGATGAGAGCAGAGGCAGATGAAGATGACTGAGAGGTGGACTAGAGATGCTGAAGCTAAGCAATTCGGGCACTCAAAGAAGCCAATTCAGGATTAGAAGTTGGGGCAGAGGCAATATAAGAAGTAGGAGGGCAAAAAGTACTCGAAGCAGGACCTTGGGATTGTGGTTGAGGTGGTTGAGAAGACTGAGCAGACTGACTGCCCTTCTTGGGATAATTGTACTTTCAATAGCCCTTCTGATGGCAAAAAGCATACTCATCAAAGGCTAGTGGCCCGTTTTTGGGCTTTGCATTGGCCTGAAGCTGAAGAGGTGGGGGTTCGAAAGTAGAGGAGACGGAGTAGGAGCCAAGAAAACAGATGGAGAAAGAGTCTGACTGGCCATCTTAAGACGGGTTTTCTCGGAGAGAAGCTCACAAACAATAGCATCTACAGAGGGGAGAAGAGACTGATGAAGGATGCCACCATGGATAGCCTCATACGGAGGGGAGAAAGCTCTTAAGAATTGCATAAAACGACCTTGCTCCCGAAACTCAACATAAGCGTCTAGTGTCTTAAGGCTAGATGGTTCCATGAGAGCCAGCTGATCCCAGAGACCTATCATCTCAATGTAGAAGTCTTAAATAGACAGATCCTACTGACGAGCTCCCTGAATAGCTGTTTCCAACTCATACTGTTTGGCAAAGTTGGATTGCTGATAAACACTTTGTAAGTAATCCCACACCTAATTGGCAGTGCCATATTTAGAGAACATCATCCCGATACGGTCATCCACAAAGTTATGGAGCCAGATCAAAACTTGAGCATTATCACAATCCCAAGTGTCATAGGATCTCATATAGTCTTCTTGTTTGGGATCCGATGGATGAGGAATAGAACCAGAAACATATCCCTACTTTTTTCAACTGAGAAAAAGATTTCTCATAACACTAGACCAATAAGCATAGTTGTCACTTGTAAGCTTGCATTTACTAGCTTGGATTTTATCTTCCGACATTGTAATGAACCATAAATAAAAGAAAAGAGAATTGATGGGGCATAGTGATAAAACCCAAGAAAGTGGAGGGGTTAACTTGTAATAATCCAAAGGTGAGACAGAGGGGTCAAGGTGGACTGAAATCAAAACACAGAGAACAAAACCAAAGATAGAGAGAGCAAAACCGAGAGCAAAAACCAGACAACGAGAACAAAGACCAGAGAGAGATCCAACGCAGAGGTCGCGAGAGAGTGAGAGAGATCCCTCAAGACCAGACCAGACTCGTGACTTCAAATCCACCACCAAAAGGCAATCGCGATTTCGACGAAAACAGAGAGGGTTGTCGCGACTTCAGAGAAGACTGTCACGACCCAGCAAGACCTTCGTGGCTTCGGAGAGGGCTATCGCGACGGTCACGACCGAGTCAACCCAGAAAGACCCAGTAAGTAGGAACGAAGAACTTCGAATTAAATGATCAAAGCCAGACCTAGGGTTTCGGACGTGGCTCTGATACCACGTAAAATTTCTGTATTTCTGTATATTCAATTGTATGTTTGATTACAATCAAACCTTAGATTATATAGCCCTAACTCCTAAACCAAAAAAGAAAATACAATCATGCCTTTAATAGGACTCTAATACAATCATGCCTCTAATAGGACTCTAATATGTACAACCACAATCATGCCTAATTTGTAAAATTTACAATGTATTCTCACAATGGAATCACTGATGTTGATCATATTCAAGTTCTAAACATCAATCTTCCAATAAACAAACATATGCATCATTTTCTTGTCACAATCTCATACGGGATTATCAGGTTTAGAGGTGGAATGAGTTTTAGATATCATTGAACTTTTTCTGTCTTGTATTGCTTAATTCATACACTAAAGTAATTTTGATGCCATTCTCTATCTTATTCTGACCAGCGTTAGTCAAGTTCTATGATAACTATGTGTAGGTTTGAGTTGATACAATGTTGTCAATTAGTCAAAACACAATTGTTTTGTAACATGATTTTAATTTCAAGTTAAAAGTTGCTTAGAACAAGAACAAAAATATCCTCCAAACATAATGATAATTTTATTGGATGACATAGAAGGCGGCAATAATATGGGCAAGCAATAGAACAAATGACACGTGCTAACGAGGTATGTGATGAAATTTTGAAGACTACAAACAAAATGGCTACCAAGCTCCTATCTAGAGTTTCCAATGATAACTTAAGTCAAGGAGTAAACTTAGAAAACTGTTGGAAAATCGGCTAGAATTACAAAAACAAAAAAAACAAAACCATACTTCCCATATTATTTTTATCAAAAAAAAAAAAAAAAACCATACATTCCATATTGCAGTATTCATAAATGAATAAGCTGGTAGTAAGTTCTTTCTTCTATTGATCGCGAATACATAATTGAGAATAGATCAAAATAAGCATATAGCCTCAATGAAGAACATTTCTTTGGCTACAATAAGTCGCACATAGTCACACATTTGATAGGGACTGATCAAAGAGCTAGAACTACTAGTTGACTAATTGTCCTCGGCCAATTGGCGAAAGTTAATTGGGGTAACAAATCTTAGAGGACCATCTTAGAGTGTCACTGTTGCCAGCTGAGAAGTAGTTTGTGTAGGGTGATACAAATCCCAGAATAGGTACTCCTTGCGATTCATACAAGGATTTGCTGTCGCATTACATGGGATTTCTGCATTCAATCTTTCGGCTCCACAACATGCCGTCTCCACATCCTTAAAATCTGAGAAAATTGGAAGAAAGTTTAAAACATTAAGATTGTACCCTACTTTTATTCAGTTTTCGCAATAATCAACTAAGCTAAATATGTCGCTTTCAATCAAGTTTCACAGGGATAAGAAAACATTATCCTTGAAAAATTGTCTTTTTGTGGCCAAACACCTCCTTAAGAGAATGCTTCAGTTTCAATCTATAATTGAAATTTAGAGAGAATCGCTTACTGAAAGGACCGGGATTTTGTATGGCGTTAATAATCAATTCATACGTGTTTCCAAGTGAGTACTTCATCTTTGGAAGCTCTGAGCTGATTTTTCTCATCAGGGTGTCTAATGCAAAATGGAAAGCTCGGGCAAAATCATTCAATCCCTCCTGACAACCTCTGGTAGCATTGTAACGTCTCGAAATGACAAAGATCCAATCGATTGGAACGCCAATGGAACTCAAAGTTAGTTTAAATAAGCATATGGCAAGTTTCTTGTAGAACACATATTTTTTTTATACTATGTACTAACCGAGAAAATCAGCACTGTTGAGGCCATTGCTGAACCTCCCAGTTGGTCTTGAGTGGGTAAAGTCAACGTCATAAAAAGGAAAGTCTGCTCTTGATGTGCTCCCTAGAATGTAGGTATTAGTCCCAACGTCTACAGTTGAGTACCCGAATATATAAATGGTTGGAATGTTGTGGATCGAGGGCACACTAAGAAACACAAACAAGCAATAACACAAGAGTTTAATGTGGTTCGGCAAGTCGCCTATGTCCACGGGCAGCGGATTTCACTATATCGAGAGAAATGGAAGAATTACAAACAATACATTCAGATAGTTGTTCACTCACACTCACCATTTCCCTCTGTTCTCACCCTCTCCATTTATACACATTACACAAGAGAGATGGAGAGGCTAGCCTTGCACATGGCCAGCTCACTTCTTCTCCTTTCGGTGGTCGTCCATGTTGGTTGGCAATGTGTTGGTTTCACATGGAGAATCACCTTTGTAGGTTGGCAAGTTGTGTTGGCAAGAATCTTTAGCCAATCTTCAACAAATCTCCACCTTGGCGAGGATTCTCTTATCCAACATAGTGATTGATCAACACTGCCTTACACCCGAAGGTGCTCAGTTCCGAGAGATGTTGACCAAGTCCAAACAATGTTGGAACTTGATCCCAGAAACCACTTTTGTGAGCATATCGGCCGGATTATCTGCAGTACTAATCTTTTGAAGCAGAATATTCCCTTAATTCACAATTTCTCGGATGAAATGGAAACAGACATCAATGTGCTTGGTATGGGAATGATGAACCTGGTTCTTTGCCAAAGAAATGGCACTCTGACTGTCACAGTACACCTCAACATGCTTCTGAACAATACCCAAGTCTTTAATCAACCCATGTAGCCAAATAGCTTCCTTAAAGGCTTCCATCACTGCCATGTACTCTGCCTCTGTAGTAGACAAAGCCACCGTTGACTAAAGCGTTGACCTCCAACTCATCGGCCCTTTAGCAAGCGTAAATAAATACCCTGTTGTTGATCAGCGTTTGTCCAAGTCACCAGCATAATCTGAGTCCACATATCCACCCAAATTTTGACCAAGTCGGTTATCTCTTTCGAACTTCAATCCCAGATTAACCGTGCCATGTATGTACCTTAGGATCCATTTCACTGCCTGCCAGTGATCTTTTCCTGGATCATGCATATACCTGCTTACCATACTCACAGCATGTGAGATGTCAGGCCTTGTACAAACCATAGCATACATTAATGCACCAACTGCATTTGTATATGGAACTTGTGCCATATGCTTCCGTTCTTCTTCTATGCACAGAGACATCGAAGCACTAAGCTTGAAATGAGGGGCCAATGGTGTACTCACAGCTTTTGTTTTCCCATTTATGCCAAATCTGTCTAATACCTTTTCTAGATACTGGGTTTGTGTCAGACAAACCGTGCCCTTCTTTCTGTCTCTCTTGATCTCCATGCCAAGAATTTTCTTTACTTCTCCCAAATCCTTCATTTCAAACCCCCTTGCTAACTGTGCTTTGAGTTTGTCAATCTCCATCTTGCTCTTAGATGCAATTAACATATCATCCACATATAAGAGCAAATAGATGAAGGAATCATCTGGAAGCTTACGAAAATATACACAATGATCAAATTGACTTCTTGTGTATTCTTTCTCTATCATAAACCGATCAAATCTCTTGTACCACTGTCTCGGGGGTTGCTTCAATCCGTACAACGATTTGTTCAGCTTACAGGCCAAATTCTCTTTGCCAGCAACTTTGAAACCATCTGGCTGGGACATGTATATCTCCTTTTCAAGATCTCCATGTAAAAAGGCAGTTTTGACATCGAGTTGGGCAAGCTTGAGATCAAACTGTGCAACCAAAGCTAGCAAGATACGAATAGACGTGTGCTTCACAACAGGTGAGAATACCTCATTGTAGTCTATTCCTTCCTTCTGAGCATAGCCTTTAGCTACCAATCTAGCTTTGAATCTGATGTTGTCTTTGCCTGGAATGCCTTCCTTCTTGGTGTAAACCCACTTGCACCCAATTGCTTTTTTTCCCTTTGGAAGTTGCACCAACTCCCAAGTCTGGTTCTTGTGAAGTGACCCGATCTCTTCATCCGTAGCCTCCTTCCAATTGACACTTTCTGCATGCTGCACGGCTTCTTTAAAAGTGCAAGGAACATTGTCTTCAATGATTGGAAGTGCATAGGCTACCATATCGGTCATCCAACCGGGTTGCTTAGTAACCCTTTTTCCTTTCCTGATTGTAATGGGTTCTGTTTGTTGTGGGGTCTCTAGATCTTCATTTTCATCTGAACTCTCTTTAGAGCTATCCACTGAGACTTTTTCAAGATGGTTGATTGGCTGACTAGTCTTTGCTGGAGTCTCAAACTCCACCTGAACTGACTTCTTCAATGCTTCATCATTTTCTTGAGGATTTGGTTGCTTCAGCATTGTAGACTCATCAAAGGTAACGTCTCTTCTGGTGACAACTTTCTTTGATTCAGGACACCAGAGTCTGTATCCCTTGACATCGTCACTAAAGCCCAAGAAGATGGCTTTCTTGGCTCTTGGATCCAACTTAGATTCTGTAACATGAAAATAAGCTGGACATCCGAAGATACGTAGCTGATCATAATCAGTAGCTGGCACTCCTGACCATACCTCCATGGGAGTCTTGCCATCTAGTGCTGCAGTAGGTAGTCTATTGACAAGATGACGAGCATAGTTCAATACGTCACCCCAAAATGCCTTGCTCAATCCAAAATGTGACAGCATACACCGGACTTTCTCTACCAAAGTGCGGTTCATGCGTTCTGCAACTCCATTTTGCTGCAATGTTCCAGGAACTGTGAAATGTCTCACTATTCTTTCATTCTGGCAAACCTCAAAGAAAGGATCTGATGTGTATTCCCCACCATTGTCAGATCTGAGCTTCTTGATCTTTCTGCCTGTCTGGGTCTCTATCATTTTCTTCTACATAAGAAAGATGTCTAAGACTTCATCTTTGTGCTTCATTGTGTAAATCCAAACTCTTCTTGAGAAATCATCAATGAACGACACAAAGTAGTGTTTACCTCCCAACGAAGCATTCTTGGAAGGACCCCATACGTCGGTGTGAACGTAGTCTAGAATCCCTTTGGTACGATCAATAGCAGTACCAAACTTGATTCTTGTTTGCTTGCCCAGTACACAATGCTCGCAGAACTCAGGCTTTCCTGTTTTGGCTCCTTTCAATAGGCCTTGCTTTACCAACCCTTGTAAAGCCTTCTCACCGACATGCTCTAGGCGCATGTGCCAAAGTCTAGAAGTGTTTGATACATCATCTTCTGAGCTAGTGGAGACAGCCACTCTCCCTGTGACTGTAGAGCCGTCTAGGAAATATAAATTTCCCTGTCGAGTACCCTTCATTGCAACAAATGCTTCTCGAACAACTTTGATGACTCCACCTTCCATGGTTATTCTGTAACCTTTGGAGTCTAAAACTCCCACTGAGATGAGATTCTTTGTTAGATCTGGTACATACCAAACATCTTCAAGAATTCTGATTGTTCCATCATGTATCTTCAGTCGAATTGTTTCAATCCCCTTTGTCAGTGTCACACCCCAAACTCGGGTATGACCGGCCGTGGCCCACAGGGCCTTAGCCCAAGGCACACGTAAGCCTAAAACACGAATCCATAATCACATTGAACAACTAAACAATAGTCCAATAATAAATAATCAAAACTCAATCCATACATGCCACAATTATAAACGGCAAAATCAACCGTAATCAAACACATCCAAACTTATGGGATATAAACAACCCACATATAAAAAATAATCCTAAATGAATTTCAATAAAAAAAAATAAATATAAATATGCACAAACTCGACTAGCAACCTAAAACAAATTAAATAAATGCCCTAGAGGTCCATGAAATAGAGTCCCCGCAACGCCATGAGTCCACTCTAAGTCCTTCTAACACCTGAAAATGGTAAACAACTAAGTCAGCTGATAGCTTAGTGAGTAGCAACATGGATAGTAAATACAGTTTTGAAAACAGGGATAAATTCCAAAATAAGATATATATCACCGAAACTAGATTGGCATACATCCGTAAATACAACTGCTTCAAAAGAAGGTTCCACAGTTCAACACTTAAAATACTCATGTCTCGCAAGAACATGATAAACAACATTTTCCACTTAAAAGCAGTTATAACATGAAGACCAATAATTTTCGGGTACCAATAAAACAAATAATATGCCACACAATTCTCAAGGCTATAAGCCCGTTGGATCCAATACCGAACTAAGAGTCATCCTCGTGCTTTGGGCCTTTTCTCAAAGACGATCCGATTGAAGGTCACCTAGTTGTTTTTAAAGGTCTTTTCCTTACAATCGTTGAGCACTAGAGTCATTACGGCCCAACCGGATCTGTTCTCTAGTGGCGAGTCACGACACAGTGGAATAAGTTCCACTGGACTAAATACACACATGGTCCCAATAATCAATACACATCGGTTTATAAAACATGGTAGTTCATCATTATAAACATGAGACCAAAACAAATAGTTTACAGTATGCCAAGTTCACACATGTTTCAGAAATAATTTGATTCAATTGATAATATAATAATTTATCAAAACAGTTTAGTCTTGAAATAACAATTTAATTTTCCAACAGTTCAGGGTAGGGGAACATTTATAAAAATACGTAGCATGAAACTACTTACCTGAAACGAAATAATATAATCCTTGAATTGAATAGAGTGTAAAAGTCCAACTAGTGTCCTGAACCAAGTATAAAAACTACACGTCACAACTAATTTAAAAACACTAAAAACAATAGGAACTAAGTAACCTCAACTAAAGCGCACTAACCCGGCTCAACCCAACTCACCGTTACTCTTAAATATTACCTAAGTTCATGTTCTTCAAGGATTAAAATCATCCAGGACATGGGTTCTGGTTAAAACTTAATTAATTGTGACTTTAAGATAAAACAGAATTTCAAACAAGCCTTCCCAACCTATTCGCTAACTTTGAAAATTACAAAACCCACTCCACGTTATTCGAAAAATTCCAATAATCTCCAAATATGATCTAATATATCCTAAGTTTCAAATCCAATTGGTTTCACTTGATTTGCTTATCAAAATAATTATCTACAATTTATTATATCCAAACAGGTTGTTTTCTGCAGCACTTTAAAGAAATTGACGGTTCTCTTAATATACACAAGCAATCAATGCAAGGCCAAAAACATACGAAACTAGACTCGTAACCGGTTCTAATGACACTAATTTGATAATTTTTGGATTTATACCCAAAGAGAACAACATTCCCGAATTTACTGTTTCGGACTGGTTTCCTGGACAGATTTGAATACCTCAATTTATATGGATTTTGACTCCCAAAAATTATAAAAAAAATTCAGATATGCAATTTATATGTAATTGATCTACTGTAAAAATTTCAGTTCAAAATTCATCCGTTTGATATGATTTCTTGATTTTTAAAGTTCGTGATTATGCGCAGAATTTTTTTAACTAAGAATAATACCCATTCTTTATACATGAATTTGACTCCTCAAATTTCTTAACAGTATATATATATACAAAATATATAAACCCTACAACCTCCATGAATGAATAAAATAATAATGGAATAAGGATAAAAACAAAACCAAAAGGAAGAAGAAACATAAAGACCTACCACACACCCAAAAATCCTTCTTTGTTTGCAACCCTTTCTTTTTCTTCTTCTTATTTCTCTCAACCCTTCTCTCACGTGGCTGCTGTGTTTGCTGCTGCTATAGTGTTGATTAGGAACCCTAGGGTTGTTATATATTGTATTAGGCAACTTAGGGTTACTTTATATATCTACACAAAAAGGCTCTAAATTATTATCTCTTTATATTATTTTATTTTCTATCCAATTAATTTAAATAAAATACAAGTATTACTAAATCAAAATATACTAACTAATTTGTCACACCCCAAACTCGGGTATGACCGGCCGTGGCCCACAGGGCCTTAGCCCAAGGCACACGTAAGCCTAAAACACGAATCCATAATCACATTGAACAACTAAACAATAGTCCAATAATAAATAACCAAAACTCAATCCAAACATGCCACAATTGTAAACGGCAAAATCAACCGTAATCAAACCCATCCAAACTTATGGGATATAAACAACCCACATATCAAAAATAATCCTAAATGAATTTAAATAAAAAAAAAATAAATATAAATATGCACAAACTCGACTAGCAACCTAAAACAAATTAAATAAATGCCCTAGAGGTCCTTGAAATAGAGTCCCTGCTACGCCATGAGTCCACTCTAAGTCCTTCTAACACCTGGAAGTGATAAAAATTAAGTCAGCTGATAGCTCAGTGAGTAGGAACATGGATAGTAAATACAGTTCTGAAAACAGGGTTCAATTCCAAAATAAAATATATATCACAGAAACTAGTTTGGCATACAGTTTGGTAAATACAACTGTTTCAAAAAGAAGGTTCCACAGTTTAACATTTAAAATACTCATGTCTCGCAAGAACATGATAAACAACATTTTCACTTAAAACAGATTATAACATGAACACCAATAATTTTCTAGGCACCAATAAAAATAAATAATATGCCACACAATTCTCAAGGCTATAAGCCCCGTTGGATCCAATACCGAACTAAGAGTCATCCTCAGGGTGGCACCTGGGCCTTTTCTCAAAGACGATCCGATTGAAGGTCACCTAGTTGTTTTTAAAGGTCTTTTCCTTACAATCGTTGAGCACTAGAGTCATCACGGCCCAACCCGGATCTGTTCCCTAGTGGCCAGAGTCACCACACACAGTGGAATAAGTTCCCTGGACTAAATACACATATGGTCCCAATAATCAATACACATCAGTTTACAAAACATGGTAGTTCATCATTATAAACATGAGACCAAAACAAATAGTTTACAAGATGCCAAATTCACACATGTTTTAAATAATTTAATTCCATTGATAATATAATAATTTATCAAAACAGTTTAGTCATGAAACAACAATTTAATTTTCCAACAGCTCAGTAGGGGAATATTTATAAAAATACGTAGCATGAAACTACTCACCAAACGAAATAATATAATCCTTGAATCGAATAGAGTGTAAAAGTCCAATTAGTGCCCGAACCAAGTATAAAAACTACACGTCACAACTAATTTAAAACACTAAAAACAATAGGAATTAAGTAACCTCAACTAAAGCGCACTAACCCGGCTCAACCCAACTCACCGTTACTCTTAAATATTACCTAAGTTCATGTTCTTCAAGGTTTAAAATCACCCAAAACATGGGTTCCGGTCAAAACTTAATTAATTGTGACTTTAAGATAAAATAGAATTTCAAACAAGCCTTCCCAACCTATTCGCTAACTTTGAAAATTACAAAACCCACTCCACACTATTCGAAAAATTCCAATAACCTCCAGATATGATCTAATATATCCTAAGTTTCAAATCCAATTGGTTTCACTTGATTTGCTTATCAAAATAATTATCTACAATTTATTATATCCAAACAGGTTGTTTTCTGCAGCACTTTAAAGAAATTGACGGTTCTCTTAATATACACAAGCAATCAATGCAAGGCCAAAAACATACGAAACTAGACTCATAACCGGTTCTAATGACACTAATTTGATAATTTTTGGATTTATACCCAAAGAGAACAACATTCCCGAATTTACTGTTTCGGACTGGTTTCCTGGACAGATTTGAATACCTCAATTTATATGGATTTTGACTCCCAAAAATTATGAAAAAATTCAGATATGCAATTCAATATGTAATTGATCTACTGTAAAAATTTCAGATTAAAATTCATTCGTTTGATATATTTTCTTGATTTTTAAAGTTCATAATTATGCGCAGAATTTTTTTTAACTAAGAATAATACCCATTCTTTATACATAAATTTAACTCCTCAAATTTCTTAACAGTATATATATATACAAAATATATAAACCTACAACCTCCATGAATGAATAAAATAATAATGGAATAAGGATAAAAACAAAACCAAAAGGAAGAAGAAAGATAGAGACCCACCACACCCAAAGATTCCTCCTTGTTTGCAACCCTTCTTTTCTCTTCTTCTTTTCTCTCAACCTTTCTCTCTCTCCCGTGGCTGTTGTGGCTGCTATTATGAATAGTATGGGGCAACCTAGGGTTACATATGTATCTACACAAAAAGGCCCTAAAATATTATCTTTATATTACTTTATTTTCTAACACATTAATTAAATAAAATATAACTGTTATTATAACAAAATATACTTACTAACTTGTCCTCAATATTTTTTTTTTACTTAAAAAAATCTTGCCTCTAAATTAAATGCTTTCACCACAAATTTATTTTAAGTTTAAAATTAATTAAAAGATCCTCCAATAATATTTAATTTGCACCTTAGAATTCACCACAAAAATATTTGAGATTGTAATATTATTATTTAATTATTTACTTAATTTTTTATATTCGGGTTCTCACATTCTCCCCCCCTAAAAGAAAAGTTTCGTCCTCGAAACTAACCTGAGTAAATCATGAGAATAGATGTGGGTACTTCGCCAAGATCTCATCCTCGCTCCCATGTCGCCTTCAACTAAATGATTACTCCACAAGACTTAACCAATTTAATGGCCTTTGTACACAACCTTTCTCTTTGAATCCAAAATCAACAGCATCTCCTCATACTAAAAAATCCTCTCTAATCAAGTGGCTCATAATCTATCACATGCATTTAATTGTCCACATATTTCCCCAGCATAGACACGTGAAACACATTATGCACTCCTGCCAACCTAGGGGGTAGAGCAACACGGTACGCAACCTCACCAACCTTCTCCAATACCTCAAATGGACCAATGTATCTAGGACTCAACTTTCCTTTCTTTCCAAACCTGATCACTCCTTTCCATGGTGATACTTTCAAGAATACCATATCCCCCACATGAAACTTTAAGTCTCTCCTACGATGATCAGCATAACTCTTTTGTCTACTTTGAGCAACAATAATCTCTCTAATGGTGATAATTTTTCGTAGCATCCTCCACCAAATCAGTCCCAACATTTGCTTTTCACCAACCTCATACCAACACAAAGGAGACCTACACTTCCTCCCATACAAAGCCTCATAAGGAGCTACTCCCAAACTAGAATGATAACTATTATTATAGGCAAACTCCATGAGTGGCAAATAATCATCCCAATTACCTCTCCACTCCAAGGCACAAGCCCTCAACATATCCTCAAGGGTTTGAATAGTCCTCTCTGATTGCCCATCTGCGAGGGTGATAAGTCAACTAAAATTTAACCCAGTACCCATAGCTAATTGTAACGCACCCCAAAACTTGGACACAAAACGAGGGTCCCGATCTGACACTATTGACACTGGTGCACCATGCAATCTAACAATCTCCTTCACATACAACTGTGCAAATCGAGCTAGAGAATAAGTCATCCGTATCAATAAAATGTGCCGACTTGGTTAATCTATCAACAACTACCCAAACCGCATCGTGATTACTACTAGTACGAGGTAATCCACACACGAAGTCCATGGTAACATGATCCCACTTCCACTCCCAGATAGGTAAGGGTTGTAGTTTCCGTGTTTCGATGTTCTACTTTAACCTTGACACACCAAACACCGAGCCACAAATTCGCAATATCTCCTTCATACCATTCCACCAAAAATGTTCATGAAGATCCCGATACATCTTAGTGCTTCAGATGAATGCTATAACTAGAACTATGTGCCTCCGCCATAATCTCCTTCCTCAAATCACCACTAGCAGAACACAAATTCTCACTAATCTAAGCAACCCATCATCACTAACCACAAAGTCTACATGCTTACCCTCCGCCATCTCTCCTTTAATACGCCACACCGGGGTCAATCTCTGCTAAATGAATCCGTTTCTCAAGGTCGGTTGAACTGCCAATTGACTACAATAAGCCCTATTACAGTGTAACAACCTCAAGCCTCAAACGCCTCATGTCTTCCACCAAACAACTCTCAATAGACAAAGCAACTACATCTCCAATTGCGACCTTTCTACTCAAGGCATCTGCAACCACATTTGCCTTCCCTGATGATATAAAATATTTACATCATAATCTTTTAGTAACTCAAGCCATCTTCTTTGCCTCAAATTTAGTTCCTTCAGGTGAAAATATACTTCAAACTCTTATGATCAAGTAAATCTCACATGACTCTCCATACAAATAATGCCGCCAGATCTTAAGAGCAAAAATCACCGCTAACTCCAAGTCGTATGAGGATAGTTTCTCTCATGTATTTTCAATGCCGTGACGCATAAGCAATCACCTTCCCATGCCGCATGAGCACACATCCTAAACCCCGTCAGAAGCATCACTATAAATCACAAAACCACCTCCATCTCAGAGGTAAGGCAAGGATTGAGCCGATGTCAATCTGCTTAAACTCTTGGAAACTACGCCACAATCATCATTCCACTCAAACTTTACCCCTTTCCCGGTGAGATTGGTAAGTGGCAAAGCAATACGGGAAAATCCTTCCACAAACCGTCAGTAATACCCAAAGAAGCCCTAGAAAGCTACGCATCACATGTATAGGTCGTGGCCAATCAACAATTGTTGTCACCTTGGTGCTATCCACAGATACCCCATCTTTACTCACTACATGACCCAAAAAGGATACACGCTCAACCGAATTCACACTTCTTAAATTTTGCATACAATCTCTTCTCCCTAAGGATCTGCAATACTACCCTCAAGTGTCGCTTATGCTCATCCTTACTCTAATAAATTAGGATGTCATCAATAAACACTACCACAAATTTATCCATTGGGGTTTAAATACTGCTCATCAAATCCATGAATGCGGCCGGTGCATTTGTGAGACCAAAAGGCATCATCAAGAACTCATAATGCCCATAACGGGTTCTAAAAGCGCCTTTAGGAACATCCTCATCCCTTACCTTCAATCGTGATAGCCGACCTCAAGTCAATTTTAGAGAATACTTGAGCTCCTCTGAATCGGGTCAAATAGATCATCAATGCGTGGCAAAGGATACCTATTCTTCATCAGGACTTTATTCACTCTCTATAATCAATACACAATCTCATAGACCCATCCTTCTTCTTTACAAACAACACAGTGTGCTCCCAAGGTGAAACACTAGGCCTAATAAAACCTTTGTCTAGCAACTCAGAATCGAAGTTTGTAACTCCCTCAACTCCAATGGTGCCATTCTATAGGGTGCTTTAGAGATAGGTGTTGTATTAGGGATTAAGTCAATGGAAAATTAGACCTCACGGTCTGGAGGAAGACCAGGTAGATCCTCCGAAAACATCAACAAATTCCTCACTACAGTAACTCCTCTAACCTCTCGCTCCGTTGTTCAAGACTCACCACACAAGCTAAATAACCATGACACCCTTTTCTCAACATCCTTAGCTCGAAAGGAAGAAATAAAACAAATAGAAGACCCTTTTTCATTTCCCTAAAAGAAAACTCATGTTGCCCCGCATAGCAAAAACTACCCTTTCTAAAACAATCAATAGAGGCATGATGCTTCGCTAACCAATCCATCCCCAAAATCACGCCAAAATCCTTCATCTCTAAAGAAATCAAATCCATCGGAAAATTTCTACCATCCATCTCTATCTCACAAGATCTACAAATGTCTCCTAACACTCATCAAGCTTTCTCCTAATGGAGTAGACACAACAATAGCTACATCCAAAGGCTCACAAGGAATAGACAAATGACGAGAAACTTAGGTGCAAAGAAAAGAATGTGTAGATCCTGAATCAACTAAAACTCGCAGTACAGATGATATAAGGAGTGTACCTTGCACCACGGATGGAGCAATTTCCTCCTCTCTAGTGAGAGCGTAAACACGTCCTTGGATAGCCGCTGACTTCTTATCCTGAGCCCCATTCCCGGATGTCTGCCCTTGGGTAGTCCCACTTTTGCCATTATTCTGTTTCTGGTTAAACCCACCACTATAAAAAGTTCGTCTCTGCCCTTGCCCTTGAAATGACTGTGCTACTGATTGACCTCCTAGTCCCTTAGACCTACATTGTGCAGAGAGATGCCCAGGCTTGCCACACTTAAAGCATATTCGAGCTGTGCCATCACAATTATACCCAACAGAATGTGTCCTACCACATCTATCACAATTCTTCCGATTCTGCTGCCTCATGCCATTGCTAACCTGACCTTGGGTGTAAGGCTTCTTGCTAGGATTGTTACCACCACCACGATGCTCTACTTGTCTCTCCTCTCTAAGTCTCTTGTTCTGTGGTTCCTTGGCCTTTTGTTCCTCAAATCTCTTTTCCTCTTCGCTCCTTTCAGCTAGTAATGCCTTGCTTACCAATGCAGAATATGTCTTCATCTCCAAAATAGCTACTTTTGCATAGATCTCTGACCGCAAGCCATTCTCAAACAACATCACCCTATCTTCCTCTATGGCCACCTGATGTGGGGCATACCTCGACAACTCCGCAAACTTGGCTTCATACTGAGCCACTGACATGTCATTTTGCTTCAAATTGAGAAAATCCACTTGCTTCTGCCTTCGCACCGCTTCAGGGAAGTATTTCTCATTAAACAATTCCAGAAACTTGCTCTACACTAGCTCGCTTTCTACCCTCATATTGACGCTTCACCATGCGCCACCAATGCTCGCTTGGCCCTTGAACCTAAAAGTCGCAAAGGCCACCTTCGGTCTCTTGAACAACCTAGAACATCAAATATTTTCTCCATCTCTAGTACCCATGCCTCGCCTCAGAGGGTCCAAGAGTTCCGGAAATTCGGAGGTTTTGCCTTCATAAACCTCTCGAATAAGGAACCTCTATCCAAACTTAAAGTTGGTGGAACTCATCGTTGTGGGGCTACATGATTGTTCAAGAGTCCTAACAATGATTGTAAAACTTAGCTACCGGTGCAAGAGGAACAACTCCTCGGTGTTTCAGTGGACCACCGAGCAACAGGTGGTGCAGTAGGGGGTATAGGAACAGGGGGAACTCTACGATTAGCGGCTGATTGATCAGTTCCAAGAGCATTGACACTTCTTCTCTTAGGTGCCATTGCTTAACCTTCAAAATGAAATATAAAAAAAAGCTCAATACAAGCTTAAACAAAACTAACTTAACCAGACACTATCAAGGACTATAGGGACTCGGACCTCGTCTAAATGATGTAATGCAAGATATGTAACTCAATAAACTACAGCTCTGATACCACAATTGTCACACCCCAAACTTGGGTATGACCGGCCGTGGCCCACAGGGCCTTAGCCCAAGCCACACGTAAGCCTAAAACATGAATCCATAATCACATTGAACAACTAAACAATAGTCCAATAATAAATAACCAAAACTCAATCCAAACATGCCACAATTGTAAACGGCAAAATCAACCGTAATCAAACCCATCCAAACTTATGGGATATAAACAACCCACATATAAAAAATAATCCTAAATGAATTTAAATAAAAAAAAAATAAATATAAATATGCACAAACTCGACTAGCAACCTAAAACAAATTAAATAAATGCCCTAGAGGTCCATGAAATAGAGTCCCTGCTACGCCATGAGTCCACTCTAAGTCCTTCTAACACCTGGAAGTGATAAAAATTAAGTCAGCTGATAGCTCAGTGAGTAGGAACATGGATAGTAAATACAGTTCTGAAAACAGGGTTCAATTCCAAAATAAAATATATATCACAGAAACTAGTTTGGCATACAGTTTGGTAAATACAACTGTTTCAAAAAGAAGGTTTCACAGTTTAACATTTAAAATACTCATGTCTCGCAAGAACATGATAAACAACATTTTCACTTAAAACAGATTATAACATGAACACCAATAATTTTCTAGGCACCAATAAAAATAAATAATATGCCACACAATTCTCAAGGCTATAAGCCCCGTTGGATCCAATAATCAACTAAGAGTCATCCTCGTGGTGGCACTGGCCTTTTCAAAGACGATCCGATTGAAGGTCTCCTAGTTGTTTTTAAAGGTCTTTTCCTTACAATCGTTGAGCACTAGAGTCATCACGCCCAACCCGGATCTGTTCCCTAGTGGCCGTGAGTCACCACACACAAGGAATAAGTTCCTCGACTAAATACACATATGGTCCCAATAATCAATACACATCGGCCAAAACATGGTAGTTCATCATTATAAACATGAGACCAAAACAAATAGTTTACAAGATGCCAAATTCACACATGTTTCAAATAATTTGATTCCATTGATAATATAATAATTTATCAAAACAGTTTAGTCATGAAACAACAATTTAATTTTCCAACAGCCAGTAGGGGAATATTTATAAAAATACGTAGTATGAAATTACTCACCAAACGAAATAATATAATCCTTGAATCGAATAGAGTGTAAAAGTCCAATTAGTGCCCGAACCAAGTATAAAAACTACACGTCACAACTAATTTAAAACACTAAAAACAATAGGAACTAAGTAACCTCAACTAAAGCGCACTAACCTGGCTCAACCCAACTCACCGCTACTCTTAAATATTACCTAAGTTCATGTTCTTCAAGGTTTACAATCACCCAAAACATGGGTTCCAGTCAAAACTTAATTAATTGTGACTTTAAGATAAAACAGAATTTCAAACAAGCCTTCCCAACCTATTCGCTAACTTTGAAAATTACAAAACCCACTCCACGCTATTCGAAAAATTCCAATAACCTCCAGATATGATCTAATATATCCTAAGTTTCAAATCCAATTGGTTTCACTTGATTTGCTTATCAAAATAATTATCTACAATTTATTATATCCAAACAGGTTGTTTTCTGCAGCACTTTAAAGAAATTGACGGTTCTCTTAATATACACAAGCAATCAATGCAAGGCCAAAACATACGAAACTAGACTCGTAACCGGTTCTAATGACACTAATTTGATAATTTTTGGATTTATACCCAAAGAGAACAACATTCCCGAATTTACTGTTTCGGACTGGTTTCCTGGACAGATTTGAATACCTCAATTTATATGGATTTTGACTCCCAAAAATTATGAAAAAATTCAGATATGCAATTCAATATGTAATTGATCTACTGTAAAAATTTCAGATTAAAATTCATTCGTTTGATATATTTTCTTGATTTTTAAAGTTCATAATTATGCGCAGAATTTTTTTTTAACTAAGAATAATACCCATTCTTTATGCATAAATTTAACTCCTCAAATTTCTTAACAGTATATATATATACAAAATATATAAACCTACAACCTCCATGAATGAATAAAATAATAATGGAATAAGGATAAAAACAAAACCAAAAGGAAGAAGAAAGATAGAGACCCACCACACCCAAAGATTCCTCCTTGTTTGCAACCCTTCTTTCTTTCTTCTTTTCTCTCAACCTTTCTCTCTCTCCGTGGCTGTTGTGGCTGCTATTATGAATAGTATGGGGCAACCTAGGGTTACATATGTATCTACACAAAAAGGCCCTAAAATATTATCTTTATATTACTTTATTTTCTAACACATTAATTAAATAAAATATAACTATTATTATAACAAAATATACTTACTAACTTGTCCTCAATATTTTTTTTAAAAAAAAAATAAATCTTGCCTCTAAATTAAATGCTTTCACCACAAATTTATTTTAAGTTTAAAATTAATTAAAAGATCCTCCAATAATATTTAATTTGCACCTTAGAATTCACCACCAAAATATTTGAGATTGTAATATTATTATTTAATTATTTACTTAATTTTTTATATTCGGGTTCTCACATAATTGGTCCCCTATTATTTATTTATTTATTATAAATCTTGCCTCTAAATTAAAGACTTTCACTTTAAATTTATTTTAGGTTTTAAAAATTAATTAAAAGACCTTCCAAATATTTAATTTGCACTTTAGGATTTACCACCAAAATATTTGAGATTGTAATATTATTATTATTTAATTATTTATTTAATTTTTTTATATTCGGGTTCTAATAGTCTGGCAAGCTTGGTCGTTGTCCATCAGCACAACTCCACCATCGAACTCTCGTAAGCTCGAGAACCACTGCTTGTTCGGACACATGTGGTAGGAACATCCAAAATCTATAATCCATTCATCAAACTGGCCATATGATGAAACTGTGAAGGCTGATCCTTCACCATTATCTCCATCTCGTGCAACGTTTACCTTTTCTTCTTTCTTGTCTTTATTGGGACAATCTTTTGCCCAATGCCCTTCCGCGACAAGAAGACACTCGTCTTTTGCAAGACGCTTCTATCCAATGATTTCCCTCCGGATTTTGAGCGAGACTTTCTCGCCTGTATATCTCCGTTATTTGTTCGCCTCGATTGTCAATGCCTCGGATCTTTGAGTCCTGCTTGATTTATCTTTCCTTCTGAACTCATTATTTACCAAGGCGTTTGCAACATCTACATACTTGATCTTTTCTTTACCGTACAATAAAGTGGTAATAAGATGATCATATGAGTCAGGTAAGGAATTCAACAATAACAGTGCTTTATCTTCATCACCAATATGATCATCCAAGTTCTTCAAATCGGTGAGAATTTTGTTGAAATTGTTTAGGTGTTCGTTCATCGAAATACCTTTCTTGTAGTCGAAACGAAACAACCTCTTCTTCAAGTAGAGCCAGTTCTCAATGCTTTTTGTCATGAACTTATCTTCCAACGCCTTCCAAAGCTTCTTCGCAATATCATATTCTGTGAAGGCGTACTTCTCCTCTTTTGCAAGGCAAAGTCGAATGGAACTGCAGGCCAAGAGATTCACCTTCTCCCATTCTATCCCGTCCAGGTCATCTGGTTTGTCTCCCAAAGTGAAGTGCAGATTCATCTGAACAAGCATGTCTTTAACTTCGCATCTCCACATGCCGAAGTTGCTGCTTCCATCAAACTTTTCTACCTCGAACTTAGCATGGGACACCGGGGTCCAATGCCTAGAGTGGCTTGTAGTCGCTGGATTACTTACGGACTCAGTTGATCTGGACTCGGTTGATCTAGTCTTTGTAGATTCTGCCATTAAACTATTTTCTTTTTAGGAACTCTGATTAAAAAAAATAGACCATACGGATGTGTCCGGAATACTCCAAATAGTTGGAAACCACTATTGGATCGTCAGAAACGGACTCTGAATGACTCAGATCAAGCCAAAACAGTCTGGACGGTTCAGATCTGCAGAATCTAGTGCGTTTGAGATGCACCGGATAATTACTCCGGATCGGTTGGTCAACTAGCGCGGTCAACGGCGCGGCTTGACAGCTCGACTCCAGCACGGCTTGGTCAGCGGGCGGTCAACGGCTCTAGGTCGGCTCGCCGGCTCGGCACGGCTCGGTTAACTCTTCCTTGGCTCAGATGACGTTAGCCTGACGTCAATACCACGCGCATAATGACTCTCCTTCCTCCTTCAACCGTCCGTTAGCGCGTGAGGGAGACTAGACTGATGCGCCGGCTAATTAAACAGCGCGTGTAGGCGCGTGGAGAGAGTGAGCTTTACTCTCCTTCTTCTGAAGGCGCGTGAGGGAGCGTGGCTAGTCTTCTGGGGCTAGTCTTTGCTGTTCTGGACTCCTCTCTTGGAGTTCTTGCTCCTGGTGTGCTTAAAAGTTTATTTCGAGCACTTCGAAATCTGGGCACTTTCAAAAAAAATTTGATTTTTCACCACCCGAGCTCTAATACCAATTGTTGTGGATCGGGGGCACACCAGGAAATACAAACAAGTAATAACACAAGAGTTTAACGTGGTTCGGCAAGTCGCCTACGTCCACGTGCAACGGATTTCACTATATAGAGAGAAATGGAAGAATTACAAACAATACACTCAAATAGTTGTTCACTCACACCCACAATTTCCCTCTGTTCTCACCCTCTCCATTTATACACATTACACAAGAGAGGTGGAGAGGCTGGCCTTGCACATGGCTAGCTCACTTCTTCTCCTTTCGGTGGCCATCCATGTTGGTTGGCAATGTGTTTGTTTCACATGGAGAATCACCTTTGTAGGTTGGCAAGTTGTGTTGGCAAGAATCTTTAGCCAATCTTCAACATGGAACAGTGGCATTGGCCAAGTGAATTGTGAATGTGGCTATTGAAAGGATTACAAAAGTGAGGAAGAAACATATATATTTTCCATGACAAATTGAAATGTTAAGTTCTGCTTTCCCTGAATTCAGTATCTTGTTACAATGCAAAATTTGATTTTATGTTTCTACAAACTTCACTTCAACCCTTATATGCAAAGAAGTTTCATAAAGTACCAAGAAGGTACCTCTAGCAGAGTCATTTTCTAATGCAAATAAACATATTTTACAAGAACAAAGTGACAGATTGGAGTGATGGCTCTAGCCTCTAGTAGTTGTCTGGGGGCCACACCATCAAACATTATTGTCAAAAAAAATAAGATGACCTATGTTTGTAGCATATAGAATCACTGAAGCCGATCATAATCAATCGTCCAATAAACAAACATATACATCATTTTCTTGTCCCAATCTCATACGCGATTGTAAGGTTTATGGATGGAATGAGTTTTAGACATGATTGGACTTTTTTTCTGTTTTGTATTGCTCAATTCATACACTAAATTCATTTTGATGTCATTCTCTATCCTATTCTGACCTGAGTTGTGAAGTTTTGTGACTACCATTTTGTGTTAGTTTGAGTTGACATAATGTTGACTATTAGTCAAAACAGAATTGTATTGTAACATGCTTTTGCTTTCAAGTTGAAAGTTTCTTAGAACAAGAACAACAATGTCCTCCAAATATAATGATAATTTTATTGGATGACATAGAAGGTGGCAATGGAACAAATGATATGTGCCAATGAGGTCTGTGACAAAATTTTGAAGACTACAAACAATATGGCTACCAAACTCTTGTCTAGAGTTTCCAACGATAACCTAGGTCAAGTTGTTGTAAACTTAGAAAAATGTTGGAAAATCAGTCGGAATTACGAAAACAAAAAGGTTCCTTTTTCTGTTGATAGCGAAATAAATGTGTGCACGATGATCTCATTGATGTAACCAAAATGACAATAATGTCAAGTTGTCAGTGAGAGAGAGTATCATTTGCCCGCTCTAGGAATATAATCCCTTTTTGTAGTGACTAGTGGAATAGGAATCCATTTCACCTTTTATTTTGGTCTTTTTAAGTTTGAGGTTGTTTCATTTTTGGCAGGCAATTCATGAATGTAACTCATAAAAGGAAGTTGAAGTAAATCATTGAGGATGATAATCACCAAAGAGTTTTTCCTACAAAACTAAAATGTCAATTTTTTTTTTTTTTTTAAAGTGAATTCTTTTAAAATTTGTGACAATTTTGTTTTTTTTACTTTTCAAGTCTTTCTAGCTTAAAAGGACCTAAAAAGTAGAAAACAAAAAAATAAAAAGCCCAAAAATTTTCACTAAAGGTAAAAAAAAAAAAAAGCTGAAACTTATTGGGATTTTAAAAAAAAAAAAAAAAAAAAAAGTCAACAAAAAAGCCGCTAAAATTGCAATTGCCAAGCCCCAATTAAACCATACTTGTATAACATATTATGGTGGGCAAGTCATGAAAGGAAGAGTCATGAAATGAAGGTAGATTTCCTTAAATTGCGAGTGAAAAAGAAATTGCTGCACTTGTGCAATTTCAATCCATATTTGTGTTTGATAGTTATTAGTTAATACATAAATAAGAAATAGATCAAAAGAAGCATTTGGCATCAATGAAGGACACTTATTTGGCTACAATCAATGAGTCACACATTTGATAGGTACTGATCAAAGAGCTAGAGCTACTTGTTTGGCTAATTGTCCTCGGCTAATTGGCGAAAGTTGATAGGGGTAACAAATTTTGTTGGACCATCATAGAGTGTCACTGCTGCCAGCTGAGAAGCATTTTGTGTTGGGTGGAACAAATCCCAGAATAAGTACTCATTGCGGTTCGCGCAGAGATTTGCTGTCCGATTACATGGGGTTTCTGCATTCAACCTTCCAGCTCCACAACACGCGGTCTCCACATCCTTAAAATCTGAGAAAATTGGAACAAAGTTGAAAACAATAAGATTATACCCTACTTTTATTCAATTTTCAGGGTGTTTGGCCTCAGCAATTCGCTAAAATAAAAGGTTTGAGAAAACATTGTCCTTGAAACAGTGTCTTTCTGTGGCCAAACACCTCCTTTGAGAATAATTGATTTTTTCGAGAGAATTGCTTACTGAAGGGAGCGGGATTTTGTATGATGTTAATGGTCATTTCATAGGAATTTCCAAGTGAGTACTTCATCTCCGGAAGCTCTGAGCTGATTTTTCTCAACAGGTTATCTAATGCAAAATGGAAAGCTCGGGCAAAATCATTCATTCCCTCTAGACAACCCCCTGTAGCATTGAAAAGTTTCTGAGCTGGACAGCATCCAATCGGTGGAATGCTTATGATCCCAAATTTTCTTGCTCCAAAGTTATATAGAGTCTGCAAAACCAACATGACTTCTTTAGTTTAAATAAACAACGTTTGATAGTGAAATTTCATTGAACTCAGTGTCGTCTTTATGATGAAAAGTAAGATTAATTACATTATGCTTCTCTCTAATTGCTTGCCATACCTTAATGTAGGCCTCGTACTGAAGCATAAGATTGGCAATGAATAGGTCTGGAGGTATAGTCCTATTGGACGAGAAATAGCCGAAGATGTCATTGCTTCCAACACTGATGCAGAAGAGGGATTTTGAAAGCATTGTTTCTGTTTCATTTGGACCCGTGATGGCTACACGATTGTTGCGAACAATGATGAATTGCTCGATCTGCTTTGTCAAGGAGACAACCTTCTGTTGTTCCATATGGGGCATTAGACATAAGGAGAGATAGTGAGTGCTTGAAGTGAACAAAAAGGACATTTTAAAGTGAAATGCACCAAAAAGGTTTAATTTAAACATGTTGGTAGGAAAGTACTTAATTACCATTGCTTCGTTGGTAACGTCAAGGAGCCCGGCACCTCCTGAAGCGAAGTTTACGCCTCTGTGTTTATGCCTTTTGAGGCCAGATGGCAGGCTAAGAAGAAATAGGTAAGGTTGTGGGCTTCTCTTAAACCCCATTAGCTTGGCTGATCAATTAAGCATTATGGAAGTGAAGTTAGTTTAAATAAGCAACGTGATTGCAAAGTTTGTTGTAGATTTTTATTTTTATTTTTATTTTTTATACTATGCACTAACCGAGAAAATCAGCACTGTTGAGGCCATTGCTGAACCTTCCAGTTGGTCTTGAATGCGTAAAGTCAACACCATTGAAAGGAAAGTCTGCTCTTGCTTTGCTCCCAGGAATGTAGGTATTAGTCCCAACATCTGCAGTTGAGTCCCCGAATATGTAAATGGCCGGAACGGTGGCATTGGCCAATTGAATTGTGAATGTGGCTATGAAAAGGATTACAAAAAGCAAGGAAGAAGCATATATATTTTCCATGACAAATTGAAATGTTAAGCTCTGCTTTTGCTGATTTCTCTACTTTTTTTTGGGGGTAAATAAAATTTCTCTACCTTGTTACTATGTAAAAACTAGATTTTATGTTTCTACAAACTTCATTCCAACCCTTATATGCAAAGAAGTTTCATGAGGTATAGCATAGTCATTTTCCAATGCAAATAAACATATTTTACAAAAACAAAGTGACGAATTGGAAGGATTCCCTAGTAGTTGCCGGTGTCAAACTTCCCTATTTACTGATTTGCCCCTTCTTTGTAACATTTACGCTGTGTTTGGTTGGTGAAATATAAGTATATTTTATTCACATTTCATTTATTTTTTACATTTTTTTTTTTTAAATCTCTCATCAAATCTCCAACCAAATACAGTATCAGAGGTGGAATAAGTTTAAGAAATGATTGTACGTCATAGGTTTTAAACTTTCATTTTATAAAATTTTGACAGAATCCTTAGGATGAATTAATGATTTGTGCAAAATAGTCTGTTCAATGTGTTTTTAATTGGTATAAATTCAACCAAGCCGGCAAAGTGGAATTATTAAAAGTAATAAAATGGATGGATCTGTTCTTCTACGATAAAAGATAGGGACTAGGTTGTCTACTAAGTTAAATATGAAAAAATTAGATTGCAACATGGCGGAGTCTTTGAAACGATTAATTTATTGATTCCAACGTGAAAAAATCCCAAGAAACCTATGCGCTTTTACATAATCAAGAAATTTATAGTTGGATTTTTAGTGAGGGCTGCTATGGGCATCTGTCAAAATTCTTTAAACCCTTAATTTATAATTTTTTATTTATTACAATTATACCCTAAAATAAAATTATATTAAAAGACATTATTAAATGGAACATTCACTTATCAAATAAGAACTAATACTGGACACCCACTCCCACCCCACCTCGAACTCTAACTATACGTATTTTATGTTTGTAAATCCTAAACCTATTACTCTTCATAACCAACCAACATAAATTCTAAATCTTTATTTTTTATAATCATCTTAAATCCTAAATGTGTCATCTTCATCTCCATTATCAACCCTATTGAACCAAAAAGTTTTGCTTCAAGTATAACGTATACTTCATAACTTATTTCACCGTGTAGAGCAATGGAGGACGAGGACAACAATTATAATGAGACCGGCATTCCATTAGTAAGTTTATCTGTTTTGTGCTAACATTCTCGGTCATTTTCAATTGTTCTTTTTTTGTTCGAGCTGTTCGGTACTGGTTTGCCGATTGTTAGGATTATGTTTAGTAATACAGTACTAAACATAATCATTTCGTTCAATACTTAGGTTCTGAACATTAATGCAGATAGTTAGCACTGTTGAATCGAATATAATCTTTATTTTTGGCATTGTTGAACTGAACAGAGGAGATGAAAAAAAAAAAAAAACAAAGGAGATGAAACAGCAGCACTTTGTAAGGGGGGGGGGAAAACAGCAATGAAACAGCAGCACTGAAATGGGTAGATTAGGTCGGTGCAGAGGAGACGAAACAAAGAAGACGGACGGTCAAGTAACAAGGAAGAAGAGGATATGAAAAATTGGGTGGGTGTGCATTTGATTGTGAAAATATTATGAATATGGGTAGCTTTGGTAATAAAAAGCAGTGTCCAAAAAAATATTATTAAAATTTAGGATTTAGGGTGGAGTTCAAAGGAATGGGGGGTCCAAAGAAATTTGACAGGTGCTAATAGCAACACTCTTTTTAGTCCGTCTGTGTTGACTTGTTCTTAGTAGCATTTCAGTTTGCTGACATGAAACTATTGAATACTATGATTCGACCCAAAAAAAAAAAAAAACTATTTTGCTAGCTCACGCGCTACTTTAATTACTCATGAATAGAAATTTAAATTAAGAGATAAATGTAAACATTTTTTGTGGCTGCATAATTGAGAAAAGGAACAATTAGATATGTTTATGTAAGTGACATGTGATTTTATTCACTGTCAGTACAATAAATGTAAAAATTAAAATTGAACACATTCATTCTTTGGTATAAATATGACTATAAATAGGACACTGAATTGGGTTAATCCTAAATTGTAGAGGTTGGTCCCTCTTCATCTTCTTCTTCTTCAGCACCACCCATTAAATAGCTCTACCGGTGAGCTGCTCTACCACAGAGAAGGGCATTCTTTGGAATGGGGTATTCATCTCTGATCGACTGAGACGTGGTATAAACGCGTAGATAAAATTGTTGCCCCAAATACTGTCGAGCCCAGAACTCGCTTCTCAGGTTCCACATGCCCACATTGTCAAGAGCTATGTACACAGCGGTCCATGACTTGGGATATACCTGCAACAACCACAAACGATATGTTTTTAAACAATGTGAAATTTTTGGAAACATAAAAAGTAGTACCAGGCAATTTCTTGCAACAAATTAATCATCCTCCCACCTGCGTGGTGCTACGAGAAACTGCATCAATCAAATTGTATTGGTTCCGTTTACTAGGATCCCATTGACCTCCATCCATCCTGCAACATTAATAATAAACTTCCAAGATTAGTAAATGTAAAAAAGTCAAAAGTAACATTCATCGTGCTAAAATTTGACACGATGGATAACATCATGCTAAATTTGGCATGACAGATAGCACACTGCGAGTGCATTTTTTGTGCCTATCATGCAAAAATTTGACAGTAGCACAATGAACAGAACACTACTTGGGTTGATCTACCTCAATACTGAAACTTTAATTTTTGGTTGTGAACGAAACTTAGATTGAGGATATACTAATTCAGAATAGGCAGTAGAATGCTCTTACCCGACCACAAAGAAAGAATAACCATCAAGGTGCCAGCTCTGGACAATGTTCTCGTGGTTCTCAAACACAACCTCAACAAATGCTCTGTAATCAGCTTGCATTACCGATGTGTCGAGGTGCATTTTTGCACCAGTTGGGTGATCAGGGATGCCATTTATGCGGTAAACTCCTGCAATATTGAAATGATCAGCGAGCTTGAGAGGTGTATCGGCAGGGACGAAGGACACACTGTTAACTCCATATCTCTGCTTGCCATTGACTTGAGCTGCAGAGTTGGCTAGCTTGATGGTTCTGGTGATGTTGATGGTGCCATAGTGATATGAGCCCTGTGGGTTAGGCCTTGGACCACTTGCAGTGAGGTTAGTCCTGGAAGGCACACAAACAGATCATATAGTGATGTTACTTGCTTCAGTAAACCTAGTTACCCCCAAACTGCGAATGTGTGACTGAGATTAAATTGGTGTGTTGTGGGAGATAGACCATGTTTTGATATTTTTGGGCAAAATTTGAGATAAATATTGTAGGTATGTAGTATTACTATACTTGTTCAATGCGCATCACATTTGGCTAGTTCAAAGAACTTGACTTCAACTTATGAAGCATGGATACGGGTACAGATATATGTTAATGGTATACCAATACAATGAAATTCCAAAAAAAATAAAAAAAATTAGAAGTAAAATATGGGTACAACTGGGATACACCAATAAAACATATATTTTATAATTTGTGACAGTGCATAATAGATAACAATTAGAAATCAAATACAAAAAGTAGTTAAAGTAAAGTACAACTAGAGTTTAATGCTAATCGACAGATTATTGTGAGAGAGAGATTATTGCTCAATTTGTAAAGACTAGAGAACTAAGTGTTCTGTGAAATTTGTGATATTTGCAAAAATATGTACCTGAATCATGCTGAACATTCAATTCTTTTTCTTTTTCACTGAATATGTATTTTGCCTACTTGATACGCATGCAGTTTTATCAGGATATGTATCCGTGCTGCTAGGCGTATCAGATAATTTTGGAGTATACGCGCTTCATAGAATTAGACTAATCTTGAAATCAAATTATACACATTGCTCATTGGATGACCAAGAAATCATGATCTAAATGTCGAATTTATGGTTTTAGGATAAGCTAGTTGAAGAGGAGTACCTGATGGAACGAGCCTGGTTTAGTGACCAATCCACTGTGGTGGGCGCAGCAGGTGGGCTGCCAGACACTGGCTTTTTAGAGTTGCTATAGTGAAGCACAGCGGTGGTAGAGAGGACTTGGGTGGCGAAACGGGTGGAAACTGCAATGTAGTAGTCCTGAGGTGCTTTATCTGCTGTAACTAACACAGAGTAGGACTGGCCGACATGGATGTCGAGGGACGAAAAGGTTGTTTGTACAGTGTGAGTCCCTTCAACTTCAACCAATTTCATGTCATGCCCTTGAATCCGAAAATTAAGAGTGTTTTGTAGCCCCACATTGGATATTCTCAGCCTGTAAGTTTTTCCTGATACAAAAACATAGAAAATACTCATTGAGTTTTGGGCATTATTAGACTTCAAAATTATGTATATCAGCAACACCATTGATTACCAATCAATCATACCTGGTTCAACTGTGAAAGATGCTGCATTAGGTCCTCGACCATTGATCAGAATGGCATTAGGGAAAGGAAGCTTATGTCCACGGTCCAAAATGGCACTCAATGTCTACAATATTGGCACATAGGGGCATTAGAACCAACCTCTTTATTTTACTTAATTACTTTTCATCTATATGCTTCAACACTACACTTTATTTTACCTCTCTATCCATACAAATTGTTTAAAGAGTCTCAAGAGCCTCTTCAAATGTAGCTAATTTGGAGGAGAAATGTTAAAATAATTATTATAATTGATAGTCTGTTGTTAAAATAGCTAATTGGATTCTTTTTAAATATCTCTTAAAAATACTCTTACTATGAATAAATTAGACGAACACCTCGTAAGTATTGAATTTATAACTAAATCTATAATTTTGACATATTTACATATGCATCTCATTAATTAAAATAAAATAAAATTGGACAAAAAAGACCCTTTACAGTTGCCTAGATTGGCCTTGGGCCTTTATTACTGTCAGCTAATTATTTTTTTGGTACATGAACACTTTTTTTTCCTCAAACCATTAGGCATATCATTAGTCAAAACAAAATTATGGCTGACACTGAAAGTAATTTCTTTATTATTACTCAAGAAAGTTGGTGTAATTTTTTTTTTAAAAAAATAAAATGAAATAAAGCAAAATGTCAGTAGAATAAAAAGAGGGTTGGTCTGATTTTTACCTTGTGATTAGCTTTGTGCCAATCTCCAATAAGGAGAGTGAAGTCTCCGGCAGGATCAGGGAATGGGACTGGGATGAGTGGCCGGCTGAGAATCCGAATGCCACCGAAGCTGCCGGCGGCCTTGTGGAAGGAGAGAGAAGGGAAATAGAAGAAGCTTCCAATTTGATCTTTCACTTGCAAAGTGTAAGTGAAGTTCTTCCCTGGAGGAATTGGGCAGTTTGTTCCATATACTCCATCTTGGTATGAGTTTCTCCTCTGTTGTATTCCATTCCTGTGTGTGTGTTTTTTTTAATTATATGCCACAATATAAGTTAATTCCATAAGTAATCAATCAAAATTGAATAGCTACAATAATTATTCAATATTCTCGAGTATCACCTTGCATGTGTACATAGTATTTTATACTAATAACTAATTAATCTTATAAGAAAGATAGATGAGACTGACTTTATTTTCTTCTTAATTGACTAAAATAGGTCAAGTCAATTTCATTCATTCTATTACTTGTACTTTTATTAGTTCGACAGCTCTCCATATCAACCTACTGAATTGATAATCCAAGAGTAATGAATAATTACTTCAATAAGTATAGGAATTCCAACTAAGTGATTTAAGTTAATAGAACTATTTGATGCTACTTATTTAAGATGTTCATATTTTTTGTAAAGACTGTTACACTTTATTAGGTAGAAATAATTTAAATAAGCTAATTATGAAGTTATTAGAGGAATGTTTTTAACTTTTATTTCTGATTGTTAGCTTTTAATTAACGTTAAATTACAACAAACTGGTTCAATATGAGTTTTCTTTCCCCACCAATCATATTTTATACATGGTTTATTTTTGCAATAAAAAATTTTAGGCAATTAAAACTAAAATCTTTGAATCAAACAAGAAGTGGTAAATGATAATACTAAAATTGAATATATTTTCTTGTTCCGTGTTATTTGTTGTATAATGTGAGTTACAACAAAAAATGGAATTAATTTCGAACAAATTCACGAGCTGCGCTGGGCTGGGCTGGGCTGGGCTGGGCTGGGCTGGGCTGTTCACCTTCATTTGAAACCGCAGATATGGTTCATCATCTAGCCCACATTTACGGAGGCTACATGGTCCAATTTGTTTGAAACATTGAACCAATCAGCCTCAGTTTTCTTGGGCTCATTTCTTAGCTCACACTTAAATTTTGTAGATTAGTTGCCCACGGACTAACCCAAACAAAGATAAACAAATCACAAATTGTACCCCCCCAAATTTTTTTTTTTGGGGTGACAAGTCCAATTTTGTAAAAGATATGACATTTAGTCCAAAGATTGATGTTTTCTGGAGACAAGGAAATGGTTAATGAAATTATTTTGTGAAAAATACAAAATATTATTTTGAAATTTTTTTTAACCCCACTGGACATAAAAAGGACATGATTAATGATATGACAATTATTCCAAAAGTTTTGAAATTTAACTTATGGCCTGAATGCCCCCAAAAAAAAAAAAAAAAAAAGGTAAAACCAACAGAATTTAGAGAAAAAAATCAAAGTGACTAATTTATTATTTATTTATTTGTTTATTTTTGATTGGTTAGACCATCTCCAATGGTTCACCAAAACTGATATCAAATTTAAATTCTGATGAAAAGGGTACTGTTCACAGCTCCAACGGTTCACCAAAAGTGATATCAAATTGATATTTCATCAAATGTTTCATCAGAGTGAGGGAGTACACGGACGAAATACTGAATTCACCAAATCATCAATATCGATCGTTGAAAATGATACACGGTCAACCAACGGTTGCCGACTTGACCAACCGCTCGACTGGTTTTAGTTGGTTCAAACAGATCAAAAAGTTCAAACAAATTTAAAAAAAAAAATTTTTTATTCCTACCGGTCAACCAAATTGTTGCTACGATTGACCAACCTATTGACCGGTTTTCTTTTAAATAAGTTAGTTCAAACAGATCAAAAGGTTCAAACAAATTTAAAAAAACAAAAAATTAATTCCTATCGGTCAATCAATTAACCTAGGTCAACCTGGTTGACCAACCTACGCCTTCAATCTGAGAATGAAGCTTCAATATGAGAATGGTGCAAAAAGCTTGTTAAACAATTGTTTAAAGTGTGAATTGTTTAAAAAAAGTGTGAATTGTTTAAGGAAACAATTCATGGTGCAGAAAGCTTCAAACTGAGAAATAATTGTGTGTAGCTCGCCAAACATCAAATAATTGATGGTGTAGAAAGCATCAAACATCAAACTGAGAAAAAAAAAATATTTACGCGTAACGGTCGACCAACCGGTTGCCTCACGGCATTTGATACGAGATTTGATACACCGTTGGAGCGAGTGGTATCAAATTTGATGAAATTGATCATTTTTTACTCAGATTTGGTGAAAAATCTGAGTCACCGTTGGAGATGCTCTTAGGAAAATGAGTAACAAATAAGTATCTATTGTCAAAATAAATAAATAAATTTGTTTGGTTATCCACAAAAAATGAGTATGCATAGGTGGTTTTATTGTCGTTTCCTAACGCTATGTTGTGTTTGGTTGGAGGATTTGAAGAGGGATTTGGAAAGGAAAAGGGAAAAGTTTGGTAAAATATGAATAAAATATACCTACATTTCACTTAATTTCACACACCTTTTCCCTTTTCCTTTCCAAATCCCTTCCCAAATTCCTCAACCAAACACAAGATAAGTAAATTCAAATCCAAATATAACATAAACAAACTTTATATTTTTTTCCCCCATAAACAAAATTTATATTTTTTTACCTATAAATATATTTCTTGTTTTTGAAGTATGTAATATGTAATATGTAACTAATAACTACTGATTTTAAGCCCCGTCACTTCCAGCCCCACACACACTCACAAAAAAAAGTGTAAATAATTAGATAAGGAAAATATCATTTAAAAAAAAAGTGGAAAAGTTTATTAATGTTAAAGAAAAATATAAAAATAAGTCAATACTTTTCCAATAAATATTTCATAGAGTACTATTATTGATATACTATGTTGAGAGAACTCATTCATGTGTTTAATAGGACTCTATGGAAATATTTTAGTAATGCAATATATATTTTTTTTTTTTTTGACCTTCCCACTCAATTAATGTTTCTCTTAATATTTTCCATACTATATAAGGTGTATTAAACAGCTATACATCATGCATGCTGAGCTGGCATCTTTTGGCAAGTCCAGCACAGATGGAAGAGGAGGCTAACTAACTTGCCTTTAAGGTTAGTTTGGTATACAAACAAACCAAAAATAAAATAAAATAAGAAGAAAAAGTTCCAAAAAGAGAAAAACGAATAAAAAGATAACAAAAGTCTCGTGCTCTTAAATTCACTTTAAAAATAAAATAAAAAGAACAATAAATCCAAAACGAAAGTGAATATCTTGTGCTTTTTTGTGCTCAAATAAATCATAGAATGGTCCATAAAAAATAAAATGAAAAGTTGGGATTGCATTTTATATGATTTATTCTGTATTTTTATTTTGTGTTCTTAACATTAGTGGAAAGAAATATATACAGGTTAAAACCATAAAGTCATTCATCTTGTTTAGTTTTTAAATTAAAATTATGTTTTTGATTTTTTTTTTGGTGATTCTTAAAAAATATTTTAATAAAAAATTTGAAAATATTTTCTTGTCCCACTCTCTTCCAGAGTCAGCCATTGATCACAATTAGAATTCCTCAACAAATAGACAACGTGTGAGATTGGAAACCTTAATGACACCAATAAATTACAATTGCCAATGAATCTAGTTTCCAACCCTACAAAAATTTCTCCTACAAAAACGTATCTTTCAGTACTTAATTAAATCAATCTCTATCAATACATATAAATGCACTTCACATAATATATCAATTAATTTGTATCTATCAATAAATATCTACATTCTCTACTTCGAGACAAATTCCATCAAATAATGTGACGTATTGGCAAAGCAACTAATATTTTGGCAAGGCTTTTTTTTTTTTTTTTTTTGACTAAATAAGTCAACAAATACAAGTATATTTGTTTTAGGTTATAAAAAAAATAAATAAAAGAAGTTAAAAATCTACTCAATTTAAGGCAGCTCTTTTAAATTCTTGAAAAGCAAAAAAAGTAACTAATTTTTTTTTTTGTTTGTCAAATCCTTTCTTACTATATATACATGTACATATATAAATATATGAGTAATGATATATAAACATAAAAATTATACAAATTTTTTTAATTATAAATAATGTGACAAATTTATATAAATACATTAAATTGATTTATTATTTTAAAAATGTCAAATTTTATTTATGCATGCATGTTTTTGAGAGCGAAAGAGGGACAGGGACGGAGAGAGAGAGAGAGAGAGAGAGAGAGAGCTAACCAGGAGATGAGAAATGGCTCCGGCAAGCTATTGAATACATTAATAATGAGATTCTCATTGGTAACAGAGTATATATCAGGACCAGGAAATTGACCATTTATCAAAATACCCTGTAACCCCAACCAAAAAAAAAAAAAAAAAATTTAGACCAAAAAAAAAACAGAAAAAAAAGAAGCGCTTATAATTATTAGATTAATATAAACATGAATATTAATATATATCATCAATGAGAATACAACAATATTTGATTGATTACAGATATACAGTGTAAGCATAGATACAAAAACAACACAACCAAGTTGGAGAAAATTTGACGAACCTGTTGACGGACACCGAGGGGATAAATATCACCATAGGTAACATTCCAAGTGAAGAACCTGTAAGGATCCTCTGCACCGGCACCGCCCAAAAGATAAAGAATGGCACATATGAACCAATACACTGCCATTTCTATGGGAGCTGCGTGTGTGACTAATATATATATATATATAGAGAGAGAGAGAGAGAGAGAGAGAGAGAGAGATAAAAGAGGATGGATGAATAAGAATGTGTTTTATATGGGGGGATGGTGGGAGGATATGGAAAAGCCGTAGAGGGAAATAGCGTGACGGTTGAGGGTGTACGCCGCGTGGGTGGGGTAATCCAGTGAGAAACGCTCTTATGTTATGTTATTTTATTTATTTACTATATTTTTTTTGTAAGGCTGTTATGTTATAGAAGTCCTGTGATGATCTAAATAAGGTCTTGCTCGGAAACAAGTAAAGTTATTAAAATTGAGGTTCTACGTTGGATTATTGGCGGTGTTTATAGAATTGGATCGTAAAATCGAATTGAAAATTGTAAAATTTTATTGAAAAAAATAAATTATATAGTAATTTAATTTAAATAAATATTTTTTAAAAATATATACAAAATGAACTTATATTTTATTAAAAAGAAGTGAAGATATTGTGAAAAATATAATATTTTATGTAAAATGTACATATAATATTATATAATAGAAAACTCGAAGGTAAAAGTTTTATATTTTATTAAAAAAGAAGGTGAAGAAGAAGAATTCTATAACAAAATACTTTACAATCTACAATAATGCATAAAAAGTGAAGAAAAAATATTTAACAAAGTTGGATATGAAAATAAATTAAGAACTCAAAAGAGTATCTCAACCGAATGATAAGGTTTGTCGTTAGCATCCTTGGTGGAGCGAATTCGAGTCATAAAAATAATCTGGGATAAAGTTACAATAATCTTACCCTCTAGACTCCGTTAAAGCTAAGTTTGTTTTTTCGACTAGTTAATTTTCTTAAATTACCGTAATATTTGAATGTCTATTTTTTAGTTTGTTTTTCTTAATCTATTTAATTCAATACTACTTAATTTGTATTATTTATTTTGATCACATAAATTGATATTTAGACACTAAATATAAATTTTACAATAAAATATATCATACAATACAAAACAAGGTTTGTGAATTTGATCAGATATGATCGGATTCAGATTGGGATTCCATGATCCTATAAGATCTTATTACCAGGATTGAAAGATCCTATCTATAAGGAATTTTTTATACAATTCAGATCGATTGTACTCAAATAGATCGTAAGATCTGGATCGGAATTCTGATAACCATGGAAACAAGTTATTTTAGTAATTTTTTAACTTTTTACAAAAAAAATATATAGAAAAGTACATAGAATGATGTGACAATTTATAGTGATTTTTTAATTTTTTTGACTAAAATATATACTTGATAAACAATGCCTAAGTATATTTACTAATTTTTTTATAAAATAATGTAAAAAAAAAAAAATGATAAAAAAATGCATTTTATAGTACACCCACTCTCTATATACATTCACACACGTATACGATACTAATACATCATCACTTGCCAATGAGGCCGTGATTCTCTCTTTAGTCAAAACCACCTAAGCTGTCACGTCTAATGGTCGAAAACTATATGATAAAATGGAAATTTTTGAGTATGACATTACATTAGCATCAATTGTGTAGCTGTATAAATAATCATTTTTGAGAAATGTTAACCTACTTTTAAATGTTGAAAAAGTGTATACAAAATATATAAAAATAATTAAAATGTATAAAAGTGTTTTCAAATATATGAAAAGTGTATTTAGATTATAATTTTTTTGACATTTCGTGTTTCTTATTAACAGCCTTTATAATTGTCATTCGATACCTATTTTTTTACGCTGAATTTTGATACACAATTTATGTTTAGTCTTTTGTGATTCCTTAACTTGAGCTAAAACACCCCATCTAAAAAATAAATAATAATAAAAAAACCTTAAGCTAAAGCCCACACAAAAAATAATAATCTATACATAGATATATTAAGGATAAGAGGTTTCTAATGAGAAGTGAAATCGAAACACTCCTATTATTTTTTTAAAATTTTTAATTTTTAAATAATTAAATTTTTTTCTATTAGTTAGTTTTTATTGAATCATTTAAAAAAATAGTAATTAATCCATTTAAAAGGAAAGTTAATTAATTTATTTTAAAATTTAAATAACTTTTATGCCTTGATTTATAACTTTCAAAAGAAAAGTTAATTAATTCGTTTAAAATTTTAAATTTAAAAATAAAGTTAATTAATCTATTTAAAAATTTATATAGCTTTTATTTCTTGATTTACACATTTCAAAAAGGAAAATTAATTAATTCATTTAAAATTTTAAATTTAAAAAAAAAGTTAATTAAACTATTTAAAAAGTTAAATAAAGTTAAATAACTTTTATGCCTTGATTTACACATTTTAAAAGAAAAATTAATTAATTTATTTAAAAATTTAAATCTAGAAATTGAAGATGAAAGTTGACTAATCAATTTTAATATTTAAATTTTTGTACTACTAAAACATAGGAATTAATTCACATCTTCCATAGAATTTTTTTTTCTTGATGTTTAATGATTTTACATGTATCGATATTCCAATCTATATTATGTCTATATTACAACAAAGAGACATTTTATTAAAAAAAAAACCATGAAACCTCCAAAGATTAGTGATATAGATGGAGTCAAACAAAATGTGTAGGTCTTAGAGTTTTAAACTAAAAAAATTATGTTAGGATTTGTTCAAATGTAATTCTCTAAATATTTACAAATATTTTTAATTGATTGATAAAAACCAACATAAATATTAAGATTATTGTTTTAAAAAAAAAATTCATATTGAGCTATTAAAATAGGATGTACTATAGGCTTAAATCAAGAATTGTTGGGGAAAAAATCGACTCAAACTAGATTTTCTAAACTCATTTTTAATATTTAATTCAATATTGGAACCCCAAACTAGTTCACACCAATAAAGATAATTATAAATGATCAAGACAATTTTTAATGACTAGGTGAACATCACATTAACATAAATATTGAGTCAGCTTTCTTTTAGGTCACTTCTAATGTTTAGTTTAACACCACAAGTCAATCCTAATCTATTTTCACATAAGAGTTATGACATAAGATAATTTACAATTTTGAGTAAACAAATTTTTAGAGTTTATAAAATAAGAAAATTAGTATATTAAAAAATGTAATTTGCTATTATCATATAGTAAATTAAAATTATGAAACTTATAAAACGAAATGTATTTATATTCTATTGTAAATATAATTTTTTAAATTTATTATTTAATTTTTATCAATTAAATTATGACATGTAGGGTTTTATTAAGAACTTAAAACACACAATTAATGATGTTATAATAAAAATTTTATCTTATGTGTAATTTTGCTAAATATAAATAAAATCTAATTGATTATAAATCATTTTTACTACATATTTTAAATAAATTTTATATTATTATTTTAATTTAAAAATTAATTTTTAATTATTTGTTTATATCTGTGCAAGGTAATATACTAGTAATAATAAATTAATTATATGATATGGTTTTGAATGAATTTATAAAAAGATCCTTTTGAGTACGGATTTCCTTGTACAATGTACTTTGTGATTTTTATTATTGTAATTGGTTGATCTTCTTCTCTCAACGATTTTAGCCCTGTTTGGTAGAGTTGTGAGAAATTGCTTATAGTTTATGCCTAAACAGCTTATAGCTTATAACTTTCAGCTTAAGCTGATTTCCAGCTTATTCTTAAAGTATCTCCTACCCCACTCAAAGAATAAGCTGATTTCCGACTTTTAAAAAGTTATAAGCTATAAGCTATAAGCTATAAGCTAAATCAAACACATCAAAATAGCTTAAATTAAGCTGAAAGCTGAAATAAGCTGTAATTAAGTTCTGCCAAACAGACACTTTATTTGGGTACATTGTACTGTGTTTGAGTTTTATCCCTTTGTTTTCTTTGATTTATTTCCTATCAATCGTTAAAAAATAATAATAATAATATTATTATTAAATGAACAAAATGTAATTTGTGATTGATTTAAGAGGAGTTATGGAGACTCTCTCCAATCACCAGTCCCACCACCTCACACCAGGGACGGAATCAAAATTTCATCACCGAAGGGACCAAAAATAAATAAAAATTTTCACCATATACACGAGTACACATGTATGTATAATATGATATATAAATTATATCTATACACAAAAAAAAAATTCAAATACCATAAAAGTAATTTCTAATAGGATAAAAAAAAAAAAATTGGTCCAAAATAAAAAGAGTATATGGAATAAGAATGAGATATATATTTTTTATACTGGAGCCATTTTGGGCATGTTTGATTGGGTGGATTAGAGCATGGGATTGGAATTATTAATCTGTGGGCCCAATTATCCCATGTTTGTTTTAACATTTTGGTTTAGGATTATTAATTCAATGGATAATTAATCCAACAAATTTGTAGGATTATTAGTAATGGGGTAGGGGTGGGATTATTAATCCAATGGATATTAATCTAATTGGATAGTGAATACTACACCAATTTAATAGGATTATTAATACTTCACTATTAATCTTTTGAATCAAACATGACATTTATGTATAAAATGGGATATATATATATATATATTTAAAATGCTATGACAGATCATATTTTTTCACGTAAATATGTGCTGGCCATAGTCTTCTCCTAGTTCGCCCTCGCCACACACGTGGCAGGTGGTGATTGGAGGACAAGGAAAAAAAAAAAAAAAAATCCAACCAATGAGAGTGAGAGAGTGGGGGTCAAAGGGGGGGGGAAAAAAAAGAGAGTCTTAGACATTTTTGTTGATTTAAAACCGTTAATCCCTATTCAAAAAGTGCATTAATTTCGGCTCAAAATTGTCAACTTGTTTTGTGACTGCAAATAAAATGCAATTTGTGATTTGCCCAAAAATAATTAATCCCTATCTAATCCAATGAAGTGTAATAAATTCGCCCAAAGTTGTTAACTTCACTGTTTTAAATCAATCACAAGTTGTGTTTTGAACATACATATTATCAGGTACGACTTAAAATAACTATTAATTAAAAAAATAATATTGTCACACCGTTTTAATAACAAATTATATATGAATTTTATCAGCAATAAAACAATATATTATACATAAAAAAGAATAAAAGGTTGAAAGAACAAAGAGAGCAAAGAATTTGACTGAACCGCGTACGCTTGATCACATGACCTGGTAAGTATGCATGGTTGGAGATGGCGGTCCCTTTATTTAGGTGGAAAACTTTGTGCATTGGCCCCGTGATTACAGACGCAACACACGATCCTCACGATAACCCACCACCATTTTACATCCTTTTCACAGTATGCAATTTTCTCTTCAGATTGTAATGGCCATTTGCTCACTGGTCAAGCCAATCAAACAATTATCAGCGGAAGCTTCTCCAATTGGGAGGAGACAAAAAAATTCAAATTGTAATTATCATATGAACACGATTAAATTTACTGTATGTGGCAGTTACAAAATTATTTTGAAATCAGTAATTACATTTTCCTAGTGAAGTTTATTATCCTATGTGTAATCTTATTATCAATTGATAATAACGTGTGTTAGTGATAATATGGTATTACAGTAGGGATATTTATTCATAAATCTCTCTTTACTTATTTATGTTCCATTTAATATTAGTATTACTATAATTAGATTAATAATCACACAAAGATGCATAATTTGAAATTTGATGAAGAAAATTAGGATTTGAATTAATAGTTCATCCGAATATAATATCTCTCATATGAAAGACTATCGATACGAAAGACTATCGAATCCCAAGAGAATGGTGGAATACAAAATGAAAAAATAAGAAAAAATTTAGTGTTTGGTTTAATTTTGGAATCATGATTCCAATAAAAAAAAAAATTCAAAATTCTTTTCCAAACTCATAATCAAACACTCAATTCAAAACTTTATTTTGAAAATAAAAAAATATTTCAAATTTTTTTTAAAAAAAATATTTTTTTATTTTAGACGAAAAATATTTTTTATTTTTTTGAAAAAAACATTTTGTTATTTTTTTAAGTATTGGCCAAATAATTTGTTATGATTTAACTATATATGGGAGATCCAATTTTTTTAAAAAAAAATTTAAAAAATTAAATATGAAAAAATAAATAAATAATATTCTAAATTTTTTAAAAAATATTTAAAAAATAAATAAAATATTTAAAATAAAAAATAAAAAATAGATATGTAAAATAAAAAATATATAAATTTAAAATATTAAAAAAAATAAAATGCACAAATATAGTAAATACAATACGCATTAAAAGAAATAAATATTTACAATAAAAAATATTTACCATAAAAAAAAATCCAAAAAAACTCAAAATACAACTCAAAACTCCTTTCAAAACTCAAAATCAAACAAATTTCTCTTTTAAAAACTTATTTCAAACTCAAAACTCCAATTATGATTCCAAAACTAAACCAAATAGAGATGTTTTAACAAACATGACCTTAGTGTTATATTAATTTTTAAGGTAAATTACAAATACATCTTTTGAAATTTACTTAAAATATGAATTGTCCCTTATAAATACCACCTTATCACAATTGTTTATTTAACATAATTAATTGAATTTTTTTTAATTAATCTACTATACAATGATAAAATTATTTAAATTATTAATTAAAATAAATTTATAATACCGTTAAAAAATATTAATAGACTTGATGATTTTTTTGATAAAAATAATTATGAAATTACGAAATTATAAATTTAAAAAAATAAAATATAACTTTTAAAATTATAAATAACAAATTATATTTAAAAAAAATTTAAGAAATGTATTTATCATTTATCTTAATTTTTAATGGACAAATTGGGATGACAGCTAATGAGCCGCCGTGATGGAAAAGGCAAGGCAAAGGGAATGTGAATTGAGATCATGACTGACTTAATAGTAAAAGGTCATGATGTGGAAAAATATAAAGATTACGCGGTTATATTAATGTCATAATTTTCTTCACATTCTTTTTCTTTAAAATGCTTAGTTGTCTCTTTCTGTAGTGGATGGGATTTGGAGTTTGACAGATGATGCTTAACATAGATACCGTGTAGAATGTTCCGTACTCATCTTAATCAAGAAAAAAGTAAATTGACATTCTAGTGACATCATTTTAAATTTATTTTTTCAAAAACTTGAGGTTATTGGGTGATTCTAATTTTTTCTTAAATAATGATTTTTTTTTTCTAACACTAATTTGATGAAACAAGATGATTATGATTATAAAATTAGGTGTCGTTTGATAAACTTAATTTTTTGATTTTTTTGACTTTTTTAGTCTTCAACTTTTTTATTTATTTGGTTTTCTTTTTTGATTTTTTTGATTTTTTTGCATTGGAATGACAAATATACCATCCCCTTGAAAATGTACTTTTTTGACTTTTTATTTGTATATGGGTCAATTTAGTAATTTTACATCAAAAGTCAAATGTTTTATCATTTTGTGATTTTGTGACTTTTTTTTGTCCTTATGTACTTATTTAGTCCCAATGTGTTTACCAAACGAAGGCTTAATTTAATTTTTATTGATAATCTTTCTTTACACAAAAATATATCAAATAAAAGATCAATAAAGCTCATAGTTATTTCACAAGTTGAATTTGAATGATCCTGAAAAATTTAGAAATCCCCTAAACGTTGATTTCTGATTATGTATATATTTTAAGCAATATATAACAATCTCAATCAAACAATCAAGACAAATCGACACAACGATTTTACGTGAAAAAATCACAATTGGGTACCTCCAATTGTGATAAAAAACTGCGGACAAAAGTCACAAAACAATCCACTAAAAAGACATTAAGGAATTACATAGGTATACTCTCAATTACCTAGCGAATTCACGCCTGAATTGAACCAACCCCTATGTGCCTCTTCCAACCCCGTCTTCACCTCGAAATTGTCTTTACGATGAGCCACTCCAGAATCTACCAAGCTTCAGGCTCGAATTCTTCGGAATCCACCGAAAAACAACTCTCTCTTTTGTGTAGAATAAACAAATAATCTTTTGATGTATACTCTTTAAACCATGAGTTGAATACTCAATCAAAACATCAAAGAAAACTAGCAAAATTTCCCTAGATATAAACCCTAGAACCCAAGAAGAAGATCTAGAGAAGTTATCCTAGATTTGGACTGAAACACGTATTTATAGAAAATTGTCACGCGATCTCCGCTCGAGCGTCATATTGGCCGCTCGAGCGTACCTACGCTTGAGCGCGGAAAGTTTAGCTCGAGTAGGAAAAACATCTCGAAGTATTTTTGCAGGCGATCAAACTTCTGGAACCAGGGATTCTCCGCTTGAGCGGGGAAATGTCCGCTCGAGCGGACAGGCAACTTGGAATGCTTTTTTGCATTTTGCTTCGGGGGCGTTGCCCCTCAACCCCGCCTGGGTGTTGCCCCGGACCCGCCAAGGGCGCCTCGATCCCCAGCCGATGGGCAACTTGATTCCGTCAGTGTCAAGTGGCAATCTTGAAAGAATTAACATCACAAACTTCTCTGCACGGCACAATTCGGGTTGGATTCACATCTAACAAACTCATAGCCTCACTGAAATAAAAATACGAAAACAAGTACAACTGAAAGGAATTTTGTCAAACGGGATTGCCAAGAATAAAAACCTAAAAATCTCCCCCTTTGGCAATGCCGTGACAAAACCCACCTAACAAATAAAATCTTAAACACTCTAACTCATTACAGCCAACAAAAGCCAACTTCTTTCTCAAGGTCATGATCTGCAAAACAGTTATTAGTGCCACAATCTCCAAAACAATTATTAGTCCCACAAGAGTATTGTAACGCTCTCAAAATAAACCCATAAATCATCCAACAATAGCATGCTTAGACATAGGAGAATGAAGCATAAATATATTCCATCAGAGTAATTATTACAAAATATATTACATGTTGAAAACAAAAGTAAATGCCCTATGGGCTTACAACTTTCCAAGTCAACACTTGGTTACAATAAGAGAGTGCTAACTCTATACAAAGGAAGCCCTTGGCTTGATATATATGTAATACAAAGAAACAACAAAAGGAGTCCTGCCCACTAAGCCTCCCAAGCACGCCTTGGAGGTGGCATGCTTCTGCACAAAAATGATGTCCCATATAGGGTGAGCCACAGCCCAGTAGAAATATACTAAACCAATTATAAACAATGACTAAAATAATAGCATTCAACAGATGGTCCATACTTATATTCCAACTCATCCCATATTATAGTTTCATGACATTCATGCCCAAGTTACATTTCAATTTCCATTTCTTATTCAACTTTCAGTTTGAAAACAAGACTTAGAACCTGGCCCAAATAACTTAATGAGATTAAAACTCATCACTCAATTACTTTCAAGTTCATGACAGATACACATTTTGGTGTTGTATCAATAACGCATAAAACCACTTTCATACTCCACAAACGATACACATTGTAGTGCTGTATCAATATAACAAAACACTTCCAGATTTCACAACTGATATACATTGTAGTGCTGTATCAATAAAACAAAACACTTCCATACTTCACAACTGATACACATTGTAGTACTGTATCAATATAAAACAATCTCCGGTTTAGAGGTCCATTCCCTATCTTCCCCTAAACCATGGAGTACATCCCATATCTCCTCCCACACAACACAATGTATATAAACAATTATCATATACATGTTTAATCATTCAATACACAATTTCGATATATTAAACCAACCGCTATACTTGATAGCCTACTCAATTGATTAGTTTTAGTTTCCCTAATTATCATACATTGTCTACAACAATCAAGACTATTCTCCACCGATAGCCTAAAGCAGTTATTTCTAAATAGAAAATAAATGTACCAAATGGATAATTCATCAACATTTGCCTAGGTGAGCGATAAATTAATCCAACTACACCCTTTAATCCCATACCATTCCAATGTGAATATTTCCTATTCAATTTCTCATTTCCCAAAATTAATTATACCAATTAATTTATCATGCAATTAGGACTTTTTCCCAAATTCACAATACCAACCCTAAGGTTCCTTTTCCATCAACAATCCAACACCAAGTCCATTTTCCTATGTATTACATACATAAGAGTTTATACGTTTGAAAACCCATCTTTTGAAAATTACACAAAGGCCCCAAACTTTCTCAAAATTACCTAATAACCCCCAACATGTCGAAATACTAAAATCCAAAGACAAAGCTCATAAAATGGAGTAGGATATCCATACCTCGAAGTTAGAGCTCAAATGGAGAAGATGAAGAAATTCAAAGTGCTCCAAATCAACAATTTCTCGGATCAAAATGTAGCCCTCGACGATCAACACACTTTTTACAAACGTACCAAGGGAGTGGAACACTCTAACTAGATCAAACTCTAGAGAGAAGGGAGATCCTAGAGAGAGAAGCTCTCAAAAAGTGTTTTTAGAAAGTAAGAGAGAGAGAGAGAGAGAGTGAATGTAAGAAGTGATTTAAAAATGCCCAGCTGCCAACTGATATACGACAATCCTGTTCTAGCGTCAAGCATAAAAGTCTGGACACGCTCGAGCGTCAAGACACAAGAATAAAATACATCCGCTCGAGCGCGAAAACCAGTCCGCTCGAGCGTAGATTTCCCCCTCCCAGAACTTTCATAGACAAAGCACTACCCGCTCGAGCGCCAAAAGGTCCGTTCGAGCGCAACCCGTTCGAGCGTAAGAAAACCGGCTCGAGCATGAAAAACACACCTGCAGAAGTTTTACAGAGGCACGAAATACTGGGAGTGTGTAAACGCCGCTCGAGCGCAAGAAGGCCCGCTCGAGTGGACAACCAAAACCAAACTCTGCTCGAGCGCAGAATGACCCGCTCGAGCGTAACACCAAAACTCTGGACAACAACACTGGAGACCAAAACTCAACCTACCTGTTCGAAACACGCCCAACACGTCCTAAAATTCAAACATAGGGAATTAAAGAATGGCAACAAGATATACAACTACCAACTCCACGGAACCAAGGTCTGGAATACAACAAATACAGAAAAGGAAAACCGGGATCGCTGTAAGTATATGAAAAAGCAATACGCATATGACAAGATTATCTTGAAGTATGAGACGAAAAACATGAATAGATGCGACTTGGAGATTTTAAGAACATGTAGTATGAAAACCTGAAAACTAAGACATATGCACCCGACACATGATATGAATACATGAAATCCAAAGACACAATGAAAAAACAAATTTCTCACTTTTTTGTCACGAATTGACAAATGAAGCTCAAACAACAAAAGTAGGATCATAACCACACAAGCAATGACATGATAACGATTAACCGAACTCCCCCTCACTAAAAGCAACCACAAACACTGAAAAACAGTGAACAAGAAGAAAACGACCAATATATATATATATATATATGGCGGAGCAAGCAAGGAATTTCAAATTTTTACCTTAAAAACACACAAGATTATCCAAGAAGCACAATTACTTGAAAACACAATGTGCACAGCCTCTAGAAGATTCATCATAAAAGAAAGTGATGCATTATGTGAAAAGTATAGATCCCATGAAAAAAGTGTGTGTGTGACTCTTGGAGTTCGACAAACACAAGATTCAAATCCTAGTAGTGATCAGATAGTGGAACCTCCGTCAAGAGAATCTAAGCACAACTATGGAAAGTCAAACCACTAGGAATTAAGGGGTATTTGGTGAGTAAAGGTGGAGGCTCCTTTTCAATCAATAAATCCTTTATTTTTTTATTTTTTATTTTTTTCACATCTTTTTCTTTTCTTTCTTTTGCACAATTTTTTTTTTCTTTCATTCTTTTGCACTTTTTTTTCTTTCTTTTGCACACACATTGGCGGTTGACACGCTCAAGAGTATGGAAACTGAACCAGAGAAGCATGGATATAATAAGGATAGCCTGGTTGGTGACTCCGAGGTATCCTTTTCCTCATGGTTGGACTGTAAAGAATAGAGGAGGAAAGCCGTGGAGATGCAAAAAGATGGAAGGTGGTTAAGAGACTCAACATCACCCAAGATATGCTAGTATCGGTCAATTCCTGTAGAAAAACAAAAGATACCATGCCAGAAGTCCACCAAAAAAAAAAAAAAATACTAAGGCGGAAGACTCCAATATTTGCTAATCCAAGAGTGTGTACAGAATGAGACATACTAATCAAAGAACACACATTCCGAAATGAGTAATGACTACAGAAAGTACACACATATTAACATGTAATGGATATTCTCATCAATTCCAATATGCACCAAGGATCACTCAAAAATTTCAAGCTTGCAAAACCATACTACTTAAAATCTTTTATATTTTTTTTCATTTTTTTTTTCTTAACTAAAGCAAGACAAAAAACGAACATGCACACAATAAGTGACTCAAAAAGAAAAAAAAAAAAAAAAAAAAACACAAACCTAAAAACAAAACCGAAAAAACAAATTAACACAAATCAAGTTTTCTAACCCAAACCGCTTTAGTATGAACAAAGTTGTGAGAATTGCGATTCTTGGATGGGGTGTTGACGTTGTGGTTCCCTTTCCTTTCAATGGGAACCCGTCTTGACTTGGTTTCCAACTTCCTATTTCTAGGTCTAGGCAAATACAAACTTGCCCCATGTTTGGTCTCAAGCTGATCAAAATAACAAGGTCTAATAAAACCTTTAACCTCATTACTACAAATGAAGTGTCTCCTACCCCTCGAGATGTTGGAATTTCTTCCATCTCTATGAGACACTCTCCCATGCAACTTATAACAATAAGGGCGAATATGACCATACATACCACAATAATGACAAATAAAAATAGAGTGTACCTTCTTTTCTTTAGCCTTACCAATTCTAGGAAGTTTGAGAAGTCCATCCTCATGTTGAATTTTTTGTTCTCCCTTTCCTTGAGTTCTTGTATCATGAGATATGGAAGCACTGCTTTTTGCTCTTTCTTACCAAAGAAAGCCAATGCTACTCTTGTCGAACAAATTTGTTGAGACCCAATGATATTGTCCAAAGTCTTTGATCCTCTGCTCCAAAGACCAATGGTAGCCATAGCACACTTGAGTTCTTCCTCTTTCTTGATCATTAGTTCTTCCAAAGCAACTTGCATCTCGAGAGTTTCAATCTTTTCTTCATATGTTGCATAGATTTGTTGTAGTTCATTCCCCTCTGTCTCACAAGGCAAGAGTTTTGCACAAAGAGCTTGTCGATCATTAGAAATCTTAAGGGCATCATTCCTAGCCTCGAAAATCTCTTTCTTTAATTTGACATTCTCACTGTCACATGTTTTGAGTTTCGTAGTGAGTTTGTCATTCAATTTGGATAAGTTAAGAGATTCCTTGTACAACTTTTGATATGCTTGCTGAAGTTCTTCATCTTCACTCCCCGAGGATTCATCATCAGTGGCATTCTCAATCGGGCTCTTCGGATACTCTATTCGTCCTTCAGTTTCGGAAGCCACCATGAAAGCAAGGAATTGTTTATGTCCCTTTTCGCCTTGATCTTCATTGTCACTTTCGTTCATCGATTTTGATTCATCATCCCAAGTGATGGCGAGGGCTTTCTTCTTCTTCAAATGAGTGGGGCATTCTGCAAGGTGACCAAATCCTTGACATTCATAGCATTGGACTCTTCGTAGTTCCTCGTATCTTTCTTTTCTCCTTCTTGGCTATAGAATTAATTTTGAGTTTATCTTTGCCTTTGGATTTATGAGTATGAGTAGAGTCCAAAAGATTAGGATTCTTTTTAAAAAAGATTTTTAAATTGTTTTACAAAAGCATCCGTAATCTTGGAATCTATTTCACGCCCTCATCGTAATCTTCTCCAACTCTATGAGCACTACTATAAGCAATAGTATCTTTTGTTTCTTTTGAAATTTCTATGTACCTCATAAGTTTGGAGATTTCCAACCAAATGATCTAGCTTGAGGTTATCAACATCTTAAGCCTCCTCAATAGCCGTAACTTTTGGTTAGAACCGACGGCAAGAATCTCAAAATTTTTCCCACAACTTTGGATTCGGTATTTTTTACCTAAATTGAAGCTGGAATTTACAATGTCACTCAACTTCGCATAAAATTCATCAAAGGTTCACTATCTTTCATTGAAGGGTTTTCGAAACTAGATGTGAGCCTTTGAAGTTTTGAGCGTTTCACAGAAGGAGTGCCCTCATGAATAGTTTGTAAGATATCCCAAGTCTCTTTTGCGACTTCACAATTGCAAATACCACTAAATTCTTCAGATGTGACAGCGCAAAAAAGAGAATTGATAGCTTTACTATTCCAGCTACTATTTTGGTAATCAATTGTGTCCTACTTATCAATTGGTTTGGGAAAAGTTAGTCCATCAACGGTAATCGTTGGTTCACTCCACCCATATATGATGATTGTCAAACTTTTTCATCAATTGATTTTAAAAACGCCTCATCCGAAGCTTTTCAAAAGAATAATTGATCCGTCAAGTAAAGGTGGTCGAACCATAGAATTTCCTCACGAATTGTATCCATTATCACAAATCAAACAAGATCTCGCTCTAATAGATTTGTAAAACAAGAAAAATAGAGCGACCTTCTCGATACCAATTGAAAATCTAAAAATTCCTAGATATTGATTTGTGATTATGTATCAATTTTAAACAGTATATAACAATTCCAATCAAACAATCAAGACAAATCGACACAACGATTTTACGTGGCAAAACCAGAATTGGACACCTCCAATTGTGATAAAAAAACCACGACAAAAGCCACAAAAAAATCCACTAAAAAGACATAAAATAATTACACAGGTATACTCTCAATTACTTAGCGAATCCACGCCCGAATTAAACCAACCCCTATGTGCCTCTTCCAACCCCGTCTTCACCTCGGAATTGTCTTGACGATGAGCCACCTGTAACCAACCAAAGCTTGCTTGAATTCTTCGAATCAAGAACGACTCTCTCTTTGTGTAGAACAAACAAATAATTCTTTGATGTATACTCTTTAAACTATGAGTTGAATACTCAATCAAAACATCAAAGAAAACTAGCAAAATATCCCCAGATATAAACCCTAGAACCCAAGAAGAAGATCTGGAGAAGTTATCCTAGATTTGGACTAAAATACGATGAGAGAAAATCGCCCCGCGATCTCCGCCGAGCGTCCGATTGGCCGCTGCGTATCTCACGCCGAAGGCCGAAGTTCCACTCGAGCGGGAAAAAACATCTCGCAGTATTTTTGCAGGCGATTAAACTTCTGGAACTAGGGATTCTCCGCTCGAGCGGGGTAATGTCTGCTCGAGCAGACAGGTAACTTGGAATGCATTTTTGTATTTTGTTTTGGGGCCGCCGCCTCATCCCGGGCGCCGCCGACTCCGCATGCGCCGCCTTTGACCCATGAATGACATCGACAACCGATCCCCGTCAGAATCAATAAATGGCAATCTTGAAAGAATTAACATCACAAACTTCTTTGCACGGCACAATTTGAGTTGGATTCTCATCTAACAAACTCATAGCCTCACTAAAATAAAAATGCGAAAACAAGTACAACTAAAAGAAATTTTGTCAAACGGGATTGCCAAGAATAAAAACCTAACAGATCCAATTCTCTAAGCTATATGCATCATATTCAAAACTCAAAGTTGGATTTGCATTTATTTATTTTGATTTTCCTTTTATTTTCGTTAACAAATCCAATATCCAAATCTACAAATACTAAATTATCCAAAGCAGAAGGGATTTAAGGATGGAGTGGTCTTAATTGAATTTACACCTTTTTTGACCATTATACGTTGTAAGTGAATAATGGATAAATTTATATAATAAAGCAGAACGGTTTTTGAAAATATGTAAAATGTATCAGAGATACATTTCATTTTAAGGACTCAGATTAATTGTGATAAATATAGATGGTTGAGATATGCTTTAATTCCCGCCCAAACACTTGGTGCTCTCTCCTTCTCCCACCTACCCACGTCTCTCCACATTCCATCTTTATCTCTCCCTCTCCCTCTGTTGCACGTCTCCTCACATTCCCTCCTTATCTCTATCTCCTTCTTTGTTCCTCTTCTTTATCTTCCCCCTTCTCTCCCACTGGCTTCAATTCGCAACCCTCCCACCCAATTTTTGCCTCTCCCCCCTTCTCTCTTAGTGGCTTCAATTCGCAACCCTCCTCCACCACCACCACCACCACCCACCCGCCTTCTCTCTCTGCTTTAAACCCCCATTAGAGCTCTCTGGTTCCTCTCTCCTTCCTTCTCTTTCTCTTTATGCCTCAAATTTAAATTGTTGATTCATGGTTTTTGGTTTATCATCATTTCTGTTTTTGGTTCATGGTTTATTATTTGGTGAAACAGAGCTACTTCAAAGCTACACCAAACTTGAGGCTTCTATTTATGCAAGGTAAGATTTCTGTCTCTATTCCCCTTCTCTCTTTGTTCCCCTTCGTTTTCTTCTCTTGCCATTTTCTGGTTCATTTCTGTTTATAAAAATTTGCTGATCAACATTTGGTTCTCTTGCTGTTCATTTTTTCCATTTTCAATTATGATTTAATATAACTTGGTGATTGAGGAAAAATTTTAAGTTTGGTGAATGATATGATGGCCAAAGAAAGAACACTCTGTAAAGGTGTTTTTCTTCATGGGTTTTATAGGTATGTTTTTAGTGTTGTCCCAAACTACTTTCAGAACTACGTATATAGATTGACAAGAATCAAATTCGCTGGCAATACCACAGAGGAAGCATCCGGATGAAAACATGGGTGTTTGGACTGCTTAGACAATCATTAGCTAGTGACAGTCTCATGAACCCACATGGGAACACCATCTCAAGGCACCTCACATTTTTCCAACACATAAGCAAATAGAATGGGATGGGCTGTAATAGAGGGGTAGCCCCACCTCTCAAATTTCAATTCCATCATTTTATTAATGAAAAAGTCTAGAAACACATAAACTGATCATATGAAAATTATGTCTGATTTTAGAAACACAAAAACTAATCATATAAAGATTGCCTCTGATTTTTAGATTGGTTATTAGTTTTATTGTTGTTGAAACTATGATATGGGTAAAGGTAGAAATTTCAAATATTCATGAATTTGGGTCATTTCTGCTTTTCTCATGAGGCATCCAGGTGAAGCTATGTAGAATAGCTCAGTATGGTTGTAATGCCCCAACTTCGGCCTAATAAATCAAATCAACCTCAAATTTATAATTTCAGTAACTCATAATCTCAAATATACAAATCGCTCCATAAATAATTAACTCAAAGGTCTCCAAAACATAAATTATACAAATCTCCAAAATAATATATAGTTGTGACTAAAAAAACTCCAGCTCAAATAATCTCTTTAGATGCTTTAACTCCAATTGCCACTAAATTTGCTCTACGCTTGAAAAATAAATTAATTCGGGAAGTACACAATACAACAAGAATAACAAGGCTCGGACATAAAATAAATCAATAGAGATCCAACAATTACATAACCGATTAGATTCGATAATCAAGCAATTTACCAAATTGCACAAACAAGTCAACTCGACATATGATAATTTATCCAGAACCAAATACCCGGTCCTACTCGGTACATAACCAGTGACTGGCCTCACCCCCCTCACCCAAGCACAACTGCTTATCCGAGCTATTGGTACAGAGCATATTGGCAAAGTCCACTTGATCCATGTATGGAGCATTTCTATGTCATTTAGCTAGACAAATTAACATTTCCAACACAGAATAACTACACAGAGTTCATCAAATGACTAGAGTAATCAAATGAATCAACAACGAATAATTCCATATAATTTATCAAACGATCAGAATAATCAAGAGGAGTACAAATTTATGGGAATTAAAATAAACTCTTTGCAAAGAGAATTTAAGGAAGCATATTGTATACCACCGAATTACCTCAAATCAATCTCCTCCGTCTCCAACACTCGAATCTCGATATTTCTCCACGAATCTCCGAAGTGGCATAAGGTATGTAAAGTTTCATAGAATCTACAACTCTCTTCCTTACGAAAATGCTTACACTCACTCAGACACTCTTAATCTAAACTCAAAGTTTCTATAATTTAAGAGAGAACAAAATGAGAGAGATAGAGATATGAATGGACCAAGAATGATAGAAATGGTTGAGAGGTGAGCTCAATTTATAGGCAAGGATGCTTGTGACAAAAGAAAAGGAAAAATAATAAATAAAGTTTACTTGGTGGGCAAGAAAGGGGTGTACTTGGTACTTTGCTTCTAGAATGCCATGATTACAAGCCTTGAAAATTGATCCCTCACACTCTCTTAGGTTGGCCGGCTATGGAGAAGGGAAATTGAGAATATTTTATTCGATATATATGTACTATGGACATATTCCCAATATATATATATAGAATTGGTACCAAGGTCATCATTGCTCCAAGATTTCAAGGGATTTGTTTGTACTAAATTACAATGATTATGGCTTAGGAGGTGTGATAGCTAGTTATGTGCTCAAGATTTGGGAGATTTTCCTATTTATTATGTGTACAAATTCCATAGATATTGTGTACAAAAAGATTTGATGAATAAGAAGCACAAATATATATATATATATATACACAATGGTACTAACTTGGGGTCAAAGAAAGGAAATTTACTTGATGCCCAAGAATAATAATAAAAAAAATAGAAAACAAATGAGATGAATAATAATGAGGTGAAGATAAAAAGAGATAAAATAAATGGAGAAAATAAGTTAGATTCTCATCTAAATATCTTACCACCAAACTACCACCAATATCTCTCATTAAAATATTAATACCTCAAAAATACGGGATTTCGCAATCTATCCCCCCTAAACAAATTTCGTCATCGAAATTTACAATCTCTAATACTCCAAAATATTTAACAACTATTATCTTCTTGAGTAACACGCTGCTTACGATTTTGAAATAAACAATGAATTTTTTTTTTAATACCTCAAATATTAATCTTTTTTTTTCCCTCAAATATTGAACCCAATTATTAATCACCAAACAGATCCGATGTAAGACCTAATCCCTATGCTCTGATATCATTCTCAGAACGCCCAACTTCTAGGCCGCTAATAAATCAAATCAACCTCAAATTTATAACTTCAGATAACTCATAATCTCAAATATACAAATCGTCTCCATAAATAATTAACTCAAATGTCTCCAAAACATAAATTATACAAATCTCCAAAATAATATATAGTTGTGGACTAAAAAAAAAACTCCAACTCAAATAATCTCTTTAGATGCTTCAACCCCAATCGCCACTAAATTTGCTTCACGCCTGAAAAATAAATTAATTCGGGAAGTATACAATACAACAAGAATAACAAGGCCCGGATAGAAAATAAATCAACAGAGATCCAACAATTACACAACCGATTAGATTCGATAATCAAGCAATTTACCAAATTGCACAAACAAGTCAACTCGACATATGATAATTTATCCAAAACCAAATACCCGGTCCTACTCGGTACATGGCCAATGACTGGCCTCACCCCCCTCACCCAAGCACAACCGCTTATCCGGGCTATTGGTACAGAGCATATTGGCAAAATCCACTCGATCCATGTACGGAGCATTTTCACGCCATTTAGCCGCATAAATCAACATTTTCAACACGTAATAACTACACGTAGTTCATCAAATGACTAGAGTAATCAAATGAATCAACAACTAATAATTCCATAGAATTTATCAAACGATCGTAATAATCAAGAGGAGTACAAATTTATGGGAATTAAAAATAAACTCTTTGCAAAGAGAATTTAGGGAAGCATATTATATACCGTCAATTACCTCAAATCAATCTTCTCCGCCTCCAACACTCGAATCTCGATATTTCTCCACGAATCTCCAAAGTGGCATAAGGTATGTAAGGTTTCACAATCTACAACTCTTTTCCTTACGAAAATGCTTACACTCACTCAGATACTCTTAATCTAAACTCAAAATTTCTATAATTTAAAAGAGAACAAAATGAGAGAGATAGAGATATGGTTGGACAAAGAAAGATAGAAATGGTTGAGAGATGAGCTATAGCGATCCCGGTTTGTCTCCTTTATGTACAAAGGTTCCGACTTAGGATCCGTGGAGTTAATAGTTGTATATCTTGTTGTCATCCTTGAATTCCCTATGTTTGAGTTTTAGGATGTGTTGGGCGGTTTCAATGTAGGTTGAGTTTCATTTTAAGTGTTGTTGCCCAGATTTTTGGTGTTACGCCGAGCGAGTTCCTTTCTTTGATGGTATGCTCGAAATGTCTCTTTGCGCCGAGCGGGTTTACATACTTCTAGTATTTCGTGCCTCAGAAACATCCGCAGAGTGATTTTCACGCTTGAGCTGGTTTTCTTGCGCTCGAGCGGGTCGCCCTCGAGCGGGTAACTTGGCGCTCGAGCGGGTAGTTCAATGTCGATGAAAGTTCTAGGAAGGGGTAATCTACGCCGAGCGATCGGGTTTCGCCGAGCGGATGTATTTTGTTTTTGTGTCTTGGAGCTCGATAGGGACTTCTTGCGCTCGAGCAGGTCCAGTTTTTGTGCTTGACGCTCGAGCGTTCTATTATCTGCTCGAGCAGATCATGCGTATATCAGTTGGCAGCGGGGCATTTTTGAATCACTTTTCAACTTCCACTCTCTCTCTTACTTTTTCCGAAAAACCATTTTTCAGAGCTTTTCTCACTACTTTCTCCTCTTAGGATTGATCTAGTTAGAGTGTTCTCCTACCCTTTGGCCTTTACAAAAAGTGTGATGATCATCGAGGGCTACGTTTTGATCCAAAAAGTTTGGAGTTTGGAGCACTTTGAGTTTGGTCTTCTTCTCTGTTTGAGCTCTAACTTCGAGGTAGGGATATCCTATTCCATCTTATGAGCTTTGTCTTTAAATTTTGGTATTTCGATATGTTGGGGGTTGTTGGGTAATTTTGAGAAAGTTTGGGGTCTTTGTGAAATTTCCAAAAGAGGGGATTTCAAACATATAAACCCATATGTATGTAATACATTAGAAGATGGACTTGGTGTTGGATTATTGATGGAGAATGGAACCTTAGGGTTGGTATTGTAAATATGGGGAAAAGCCCTAATCGTTATGATAAATTAATTTGTATAATTAATTTAGGGAAATGAGAAATTGAATAGGAAATATTCAAATTGGAAAGGTACAGGATCAAAGAGTGTAGTTGGATTAATTTATCGCTTCACCTAGACAAAATATTGATATTTTATCCATTCGGTGCATTTATTTTCTATTTAGAAATAATCGCTTTGTGCTATCGGTGGAGGATAGTCTTGATTGTTGTACACAACGCATGATGATTAGGCAAATTAAAATTAATCAATTGAATATGCTATCGAGTATGGTGGTTGGTATAATGCATCAAAATTTTGTGTTGATTGATTAAATTTGTATATGATAATTGCTTATATACATTGTATTGTGTGGGAGGAGATGGGGATGTATTCCACGGTTTATTGAAAATGGGCGATGGACCTCTAAATAGGATATTGTTTGACATTGATACAGCACTACCATGTGTATCATTTGTGAATTATAGAAGTGTTTTATTTGACATTGATATAGCACTAAAATGTGTATCATTTGTCTTAATTGATTAAATTTGTATATGATAATTCCTTATATACATTGTATTGTGTGGGAGGAAATGGGGATGTACTCATGTTTATTGGAAGATAGGAGATGGACCTCTAAACCGGATTTTGCTTGAGATTGATACAAAGACTAAAATATATATCATTTGTGAAGTATGGAAGTGTTTGTTTGATTTGATATAGCACTAAAATGTATATATCAAGATTATTTGTGAGTATGAAAACATTCTTGTTAACTTTGATACAAAGACCAAAAAGGGTATCCATTATAAATTTCAAGTATTTTAGTGATGAGTTATCATCTCATTAAATTATGTGGCCGACTCGAGCCTTGTTTTCAAACTTAAAGTTGGATAAGAAATGGAAGATGAATTGTAATATGGACATGATTGTCATGAACCGTAACATGGTATACGTTGAATATAAGTGTGGACCATCTATCTAATGCCATTGTTTTAGTCATCATTTATAGTTGGTTTAGTGTATCTCATCGGCCGTGGCTCACCCTATATGGGACTTCATTTTCAAGTATCGATGGTATGCCACCTCCAAGAACATAGTTTGGGAGGCTAGAGGCGCATGCACTATTTTGTTGCTTTGTTTTCTTTGGATGTATTTCATGTAAATTCAAGCCAATGGCTAAATATGTATTTGAGTTAGTACTCTATTTTTGTAACTAAGTGTTGACTTGGAAAGTTGTAAGCCTATAGGGCAGTTACTCTTGTTGTCAACGTGTAATACATTTTGTAAGGATACTCTAATGATTGTAATATAATATCTCTTTCCTGTAACTTGACTGTATGATATCATGGGTTTTTTTTTAGGGCGTTACATGAGCTCAATTTATAGGCAAAGATACTTGGGACAAAAGAAAAGGAAAAATAATAAAATAAAGTTTACTTGGTGGGTAAAAAAGGGGTGTACTTGGTACTTTGCTTCTAGAATGTTATTATTACAAGCCTTGAAAATTGATCCCTCACACTCTCCTAGGTTGGCCGGCTATGGGGAAGAGAAATGGAGAATATTTTATTCAATATATGTGTACTATGGACATATTCCCAATGTATATATATATAATTTGTACCAAGGTCATCATTGCTCCCAGATTTCAAGGGATTTGTTTGTACTAAAGTACAATGATTATGGCCTAGGAGGCTACGTGCTCAAGATTTGGGAGATTTTCTTATTTGTTATGTGTATAAATTCCATAGATATTGTGTATAAAAAGATTTAATGAATAAGAGATACAAATATATATATATATATATACAATGGTACTAACTTGCGGTCAAAGAAAGGAAATTTACTTGGTGTAGAATAACGAAAAAAAATATTAGAAAACAAAGGAGATGAATAATAATGAGGTGAAGATAAAAAGAGATAAAATAAATGGAGAAAATAAGTTAGATTCTCATCTAAATATCTTACCACCAAACTACCACCAATATCTCTCATTAAAATATTAATACCTCAAAAATACGGGATTTCACAATGGTAATCTCATAGGTGTTACAATTGGATACACAATAACGACATCTATTAGTATGGTGTGAGTATAAAAATCTGCTGATCAACATTTGGTTCTCTTGCTGTTCATTTTTGCCATTTTCAATTATGATTTAATATAACTTGGTGACTGAGGGAAAATTTTAAGTTTGGTGAATGATGTGATGGCCAAAGAAAGAACACTTCGTAAAGGTGTTTTTCTTCATGGGTTTAATAAGTATGTTTTGAGTGTTGTCCCAAACTACTTTTAGAACTACAGAATCCAGATTGACAGTAAATCAAATTCGTTGGCAATACCACACAGAGGAAGCATCTAGGATGAAAACATGGGTGTTTGGACTGCTTAGAACTAAGAAGGCAAGTGTAACGGCAAGGTTCATCGCCGCAAGTGCACTTGTTGAGGTTTGTTTAAAAGGCAAGTGCAGATGGAACACTCCTGCTGTAATCAAGACTTGCTGAGGCTCAAAAGGGAGTTGCAGCGCCAAACACTCCCATTGCAACTACACTTACTGAGGCTAACAAAAGATAGTTGTGGAGGCAAACAGATAGTACACAGTACATATAGAGGGACACGTGACACCTTCAGCCTAGTGGCTCAAGGCAGAATATTCCATGTGATCCTCTAGGACACATGTCTTCTCTCTATTTAGCCACTTAGTGTCCTCTTGGTACCAAGGAAAAGTCTATAAAAAGGACTCATTTCCCAAGGTTCAACAAGAGGAATTTTGGGGATTTAGGGGAGATGCTGCCTAATTTGGTACTACCATTGTCTTCTTTTTGAGTCACTTGCTTAACCCTCACTGCTACACACTCTCTAACTCCCATACTGTTGCTGCTACTCATTTTTCAGCCACTTTCACCATCATTGGACCATTAACATAGAGGACTCCCTTTCCATTACCCAGGTTATTGATCTGCCTTATTCACACATGCAGGACTAAGGAAGCCCCCTTGGGCTTGGTATTAAGGCACAACGTAGCTGATAGTAGGCTTGGTTGTGGCCTTTGCCCTGGAAGCTGGGGAGTTTGTGGTTAGATGGCTAAGAGTGGAAGCTTCGCTGAGGTGAACATGAACGTAGTCGATAATAAACTAATGGAGTCTTGAGGATGCATGTACTGACCAAATAGAATTGAGAAGGCAAGTGCAGCGGCAAGGTTCACCGCTGCAAGTGCATTTGCTGAGGTTCAAGCTGAGAAGGCAAGTGCAGAGGGAAACGCTCCCGCTGCAACTGCACTTGCTGAGGCTCGAAAGTGAGTGGTAGCGCCAAACACTCCTGTCGCAACTACGCTTTTTGAGGCTCAAAAAAGATAGTTGCGGAGGCAAACATATAGTATACAGTACATGCAAAGGGACATGTGACACCTTTAGCTTGGTGGCTCAAGACAGAACATTCCATGTGATCCTCTAGGACACATGTCTTCTCTCTATTTGGCCACTTGGTGTCCTCTTGGTACCAAGGAAAAGTTTATAAATAAGACCCATTTCTCAAGGTTCAACACGAGGAATTTTGGGGATTTGGTACTGCCATTGTCTTCTTATTGAGCCACTTGCTTCACCCTCATTTAGCTACACACTTTCCAACTCCCATATTGTTGCTGCTACTCATTCTTCAGCCACTTTCACCATCATTGGACCATTAACATAGTTTTGCCTCTCTAATCACCTCTCTAACCTTGAACCCCCTACATTGTGCATGACATGGACTATTATTATAATATATTTAAGTTTTGTATTTTGATAATTTTTTTAAAATTAAAATATTGTTATATGAAATTACATATAATACATCATTAGATATATGATAGAATTATGTAGTATGATATGTATATTTTTTGATTTATTATACACCTAGTGATGTCTACTCTAATTCTATTATCATATCATTTTGGGTGAATTTATGAGTCTTTAACATTTCTTTCGAATTTATAAAAAAAATAAAAAATTATGGTGTGTAACTTTTCTCAACAGATAAATATAAAATAAATATTAAGATAATTCTCTTATCTAAAAAAAACTTCAAAGATAAGTCATTGAACTAATAAAGAAGTAGAAGAAAATACGTATATATACAAATGACTAATTTTATTAATACATAAATTATATTCGCATAGAAAATGATCAATTTTATTAATAAGTAAATTAACAATTTTTAATGATAAGAAAAATATTTTTCAATTAACCCTTTTGTTAATAAATAAATCATTAAGTCAATTAATAATTTTTAATGATATGAGAAATATTTTTCAATAAATAATTTTGATAATTTATTATTGAATAGGAGATGGTTTTTTTTTTTTTTTTTTTTCCCCTTGAGTATTGTTTTAAATTAAAATTTATAATAAACAATAGTTGTAATTTCTAATATTATAGGACTAATTTATATTTTCAACAAACTTTATGAGTGTATTTGTAATTTGTCAAAAATAAAATATTTATGTTTCATAATTGACCAAAAATGTTTCATATTTAAAAAACTTATTTCATAATTGATCAAGAATGTTTGCATAATTGATCAAGAATGTTTGCATAATTACGACAAACCTTGTTGCATAATTGACCAAGAATGCTTTCGTAATTATGAAAAAACCTTCACTCAACATATAGGTCACCATTAGTAAATTATTCAAAACGAAAGGACAAAATCGAAAAGAAAAGACGAATCTCAAACAGTTAAGCACCTCTTATATATAGATATATATAGAAAAATGATATATAAGTTCACTTTTTTGATTCATTTTTTAGATCTAATTATGCGTAAGTCATATATTGAATGATTTTTTTTTTTTTTGAACTTGTAAAGTCTTCCAGACTATATAGGAGCATCTGACAAAAGTAAATATGAGAGAGAGTCACTACAAGAAAAAACACATTCGGCGACTAAATTTCCTGATTAAAAAAAAATTGATCGTTGAAAGTATAGCAAATGACCAAAACAAAGATTAGTAGCCAAACTAAATCTTTTGGCGACTAAATAATTTTAATAGCCAAAGTTCACAATTGGCTTACTAAAACTAAGTTTGGGCGTTGATTATATGAGTTTTAGTGACTAAAAAATTTTTAGTAGCCCAAAGTAAAACTTTTTGGCGACTAAAAAAACTTAGTAGTCAAAAGTCTACAATTGGCGGCTAAAAATAAGTTTGGTTGTTGATTATATGGGTTTTACCAATTAAAAAAATTTTGTAACCAAAAGTAAAGCTTTTTAGAGACTAAAAAATAATTAGTAACCAAAAGTATAGAGTTGGCAACTAAAAAATAAGTTTAGTCGCCAAAAATGATCATTTTTAGCTCGGGAGAACAAAAATCCTAAGGCAGGAATTAAATTTTTTGGTGACCAAAATTTTTGGTAGCTAATAGTGCATCTTCGGTGGTCAAATCCGACTTTGATCGGCAAAAGTTAAGTTTTTTAGCGACTAAAAAAAATTAGTAGCCAAAAGTATAGAATTTGTGACTAAAAAATATGTTTAGTCGCCGAAAGTGGTCTTTTTTTATTTTGCTACTAAATAGTTTATTTTACATAAATTATGTTCATTAAAATAATTATGTTTATACTTATACTTTTATATTAATATGGATGTATGTACTATATAAATAATATATGTCACATATATAATCATGTGGTGCTATAGAGACGTAGTGGGAAGAGTGTAGTGCATAAGGTTTATGATGCGGGAGGTTGGCGGTTTGAGTTTTCACAAGAGCGGATCAAATTGCTCTACAACTAATTATTATTATTATTTTTTTCATATTTGAAGCTTTTGGCGACTAAATAAAAGTGTTGGTCGGCGATTTCCTGACTATTGGCGACTAAAATATTGGTCGGTAAATGTATAATTTTAAAGAAATATAATTGACTATTGACAATCAAAATTTTGGTCGCTAAAGACTTGCTTTTTGTCGATTAAAGGTTTTTGGTTGGCAAAACCCTCTAAGACCTTTTCCGACAGGTTTTGGACAAACGATGATTGAAAATCTTTGGTCGCAGAATGTCATGGCACCAAAACGGACAATTGGCGACCAATATTTTAGTCGCTAAAAGTGACTTTTTTTATAGTGAGTGTTACCTTTAATATCTTAATTGATTATCACATCATGTGATTTGAAAATTGAATCTAATTTTTAGCCTTGAATAACAATACTTACATATATATATATATATACATACTAGCATTAGACCCGTGCTATGTACTGTATCACACAAATAATTAAAAAAATAATATTAATATTAAACTGTAATTAAAAATATTTTAAAATGTAGATTGGCGCTATTTGGCATAATCTACAAAAGTGTACTTTTTTTATTTATTTATGTTTTTATCTTTTTTTAGTCATATCGCCTCTATATTTTTTTACACATTTTTTAGTAAAATATAAAAAAAAATACTTATTTAAGAATATTTTAAAAAGATGATAAAAAATTATTTTTTAACTTTTTTATTTAATATTTATTTATATTATCATATTATCATGCCTTAATGTCAATTGATCAGAATACCTTTATTCAATTTATAAAATATACATCTGACCATGTAACTTATTTTCCACCACTGAGAGTAGTTTCATAATTTCTCTTTTGACTCTTAACCCTAATCCCAAATCAATTAATGGCCCAAAAAAAAAAGCTACTTTTGGCGTTTGAGCATGCAGCCAAAACGCGGTTATAATTGTGTTCCCAAAGTGAGCCTAGATTTACACCCCCCCCCCCCCCCCCCCCAAAAAAAAGTTTCATTGTTTTCATAATATTTACAATTATTATTATATTAATGTGGCACATTTCTCCTATGTGGCGCATTTCTCTTTCTCGCTTTTGTTTGGTCCTCTGTGTGCGGTGACGTAGTGTCCCAATCATGTTTCTACACGTCAGCGTCCCAATCATGTTTCTACACGTCAGATGCAACGTGTTGTCAGTGGGCCCAAAAGATGACGTGGCAAGATTTGTTAAAAAAGCCATAAATATTTGGTTTCAGTTTTTTAAGTTCAATTTTTTAAAAATTTTGTTTTTTATTTTTCATATTTTTTTATTTTTAGTGAATATTTTTTATATTTTAAGTTTTTTTTTTTTTTTTTTTACTTTTCTAGATGCACCTTACTTAGATGTATCTAAATAGTAAAATATTTGTGAAATTTTTTTAAAAAAATTAATAAACACACAAAAATATGAAAAATGTATTGAATTTTATATATTTTTAATATTTTTGGTATTTAGGCCAAGTTTGGCATAACCTAAATAATATAAAAAATCAAAAAGTCACTATCCTATTTAAGTCACATCATCTTATTTAAATAACATCACCTCTCTAACACATCACATCAAACCCAACCCATATAACTTAATAAGTCAAAAAGTACACTTTTTTAAAACATTCCAAACCAACCTTTAGTGTATTTTTTAAAGATTTTTTTTTACAAATATAATCTTTTTTAAGTATATTTATGTTAGGTGTGTCTAAAAATTAAAAAAATGACTTAAAATATTAAAAAAAGTCATTGAAAAATTAAAATATGAAAAATAAAAAAATAAAATTTTCTAAAAACTATTTTCTAAAAAACCAGAACCAAACAAGAATCAATCTCATAAGTTTAACATAATTACCTTTGACTCCCATAAAATTTTAATCCACGTAATATCAAGATCTTGGCCTATTTAGGCAACAGTTAAAAAATCAGCTTTTTGAGTCTTTGGCCATTTTTATTTATTTATTTTTTTATTACCACACATCTTTACTTTTTTTTATACATTTAAAAAAAAAAATCAAAAGAAGCCAAAAAATTAAAAAGTCAATTTTTAATTTACTTTTCAAAATAGGTCAGTTTGGAAACTAGCTCTTAGTTAGAAAGTTATTAAAAGTTGTCAAATTATTCTATTTATTTGATTATTTTAAGGATATATTAATGTGGCATTTAACGAGAAAAAGGAAAACAAGAGAAATGTGCCACACAAGAGAGAAAAATTGAGAGCAAACACTACCAATAAAACTTATTTAGTGATCTTATGAACTGTTTAGGGCCTGTTTGGTAATCATTCTGTTTTTAGTTTTCAATTTATATTTACAAAAATTTTAAAAACTGTCATAAAAAATTGTTTGACAATTTTTTTAATTTATAAATGGTTATCTCAGTTTATAAATTTAAGGAAAAAAACGTAAACTCAAAAAATGAGTTTACGTTTTCAGTTTTCAATTTTTTTTTTCAATTAATTTTTTTTCAATTATTTTTTTTTGAAATAATTTTTTTTCAAATAATTTTTTTTTTTCAAATAATTTTTTTTCAATTATAATGTATGTGATCCCATTGTCACAAATAATAAAAATAAATATAAATATTTTAGGTTTGAATGAATATATTTTTTAGTTTATGTTTTAAATTTTTTTTAAACATTTTGTTCAAACTAAACACGTTTGTAATTTATATTTTTTTAAAAATAAACAAAAATCAATTTATAAAATTTTTATAAACATAAATAAAAAACGTAAACGTTACCAAATATTACCTTAGTACTTTCTTATTTTTTATGATTCCAAAGGTTCTATTTTAGTGTGAGTTACACAAATAGAACATCAATATACACTACAAGAAATGTCACTTTTAGCTACTAAATTATTGGTCGGCAAAAGGTATAAATTTGGTCGCCGAAACCATTTACCGACCAAATAATTTTGTCGCCAAATTCGTCGCCCATACCCCGTCGGCGATAGTTTTGGCGACTAAACTTAATTTAGTCGCCAAAAAGTATAACTTTTCCCTACTAAATTTCTTTTTTAGTAGCCAAATGGTATCTTTTTCGCCACCAAAACCGTAGTCACCGAAAAGTAAACATTTAGCTACTAATCCTTTTTTAGTCGGCAAAGGTGACCTTTCCCCTACTAAAAATTTAGTCACTAAAAGTTCTACCTTAGGCATGGTATCTTTTCGCCACTAAAACCGTTAGTCACTGAAAGTGAACATTTAGCTACTAATCCTTTTTTTAGTCGGCAAATGTGACCTTTCCCCTACTAAAAAATTTAGTCACTAAAAGCTCTACCTTAGGCATGGTGACTTTTGCCGACTAAAACCGCTCAGAGCCAAAAACCTATTAAGATTCATTTCTTCACTTTTTGCCACCAAAAGTTTTAGTCACCAAATGATACCCTTTTTCCGTGACTAAAAAATTTAGTAGCCAATAGTTTATTTCTCTCATTATCAAATTTTTAGCTACTAATTATTTGGTGGCAAAATGTTTTGTTATGTTTTTGCTACTAAATTATTAGTAGCCAAAACTTTTATTACCTATTTGGTCGCCAAAACATTTGGTGGCTAAATAATTTTTGTTTTTTTTAAAGAAAAAAATTGTAAAAAACCTATATTCATTTATATTACAACCTGTACCCTGTATAAATAATATAATCCATCAACACTAAAATATATTATCAACCATTAAAGCATTCAACAATGTGCACACATTTCAATTCCAAGCATCCACAAAAATAATCCAAAACGCCCAATCTATATATATAATACAAATTCCATACACTCCAAGTCTAATCCAACGTCAATAATTTAAATCCATACATAATACATGAATAACCAAATTATTTTGTTCGAACCCCTATATTTATACGGATGGAGGTATAAAAACAATGCCCCCCCGTAATTGTCAAAAAATTATATATCCGCATTTGTATGTCCAAAACCAACTGCAAAAAAAAAAAAAAAAAATAAAATTCATTAGTTTGGTGCCTATAAAATGTTAAGAAGGCTTAAAAGCTTTCGTTAATGACATAGATATTCTTACATATAACAATTCTACGTTGAGATATCGCCCACAAATTAACTCTACATTTTGGTTAAAATAAGGAGACAACCAATTCACAAATACATGAGGGACATTAACAGGTAAGCATTTAAAACATTTACATCTTATTGAATAGTTAATGATTGTGTTATGATTAACAATTCACAAATACATGTCACAAAATTTATATATATTACATTGCTTACATTATCAAAAGGGTATTCAAGAACCTATGTCCTTGTGTTGGCCTCACAACAACTGCACAAATTAAAATGACCATTCAACAAATGTATCTCTGCTCGTAATAAAATTCAACAAACGGATCATCTCTACATTCTAACACTTCAACCAAAGAAATTACAAAGAAGATGAATCATAGGGTAATCGACAATGTCAAAAACTTATACAGGACAAGAAACTACCAATGACAATCACGCACAAGTGGAACTGAACTAAGGTGTGAAAGATAACAATCCCAAACGTGGAACTGACCAAATGTATCCAACATCGAAAGATGAAATTTACATCACAAGATTCAAATATGTGGTCAAGGTGAACATGCCACAAGAAAAGCCGAAGGAGATAGAGTAAGAATCCAATCAACCTGATTTCCAATAAATCTAAATAGTGAAATTTTTATTCCGATGAAATTCTCCACTATTTTCCTTCAAAGCAAGATTCAATATAAATTATAAAACATGTTTTTACGTGCCACAATGTTAGTCAAAATAATTAGAAACATTCAAATTGTGATAAATAGGTCAATTGATGCTTATCAATGACCCTTTTTCGCATTTTACAAAGGTTTGAAAATAATATCGAGTACGCTTCAATTTCATTACACATTGACCGATACTCCCGATCACCACTAATAATGCAATTTAAAACCACGATAAAAAAAATACGACTACATCTGCCCCGATTCACATTTTATCCCATTGGTTACCCAAGGCTTGCACTCACAATCTCCTACACCCTCTTCATCTATATTTAGTCTTTAACCGCCTCAAGGCTTGAAACAAACTTATGAGACTGAACACATAACACCAATATATATTAGTTCAAATGGGACAAAAGGGAAAAATACTGCATGCAAATTTAAAGCACTATGACCAACATTTTTAAAAAACAAATATATGAAAAAAGAAAACAATCAACATAAAGAAATAAATACTTTGAATGAAATATATGCAGCCCTTATTACCAAATTTCTTCACCTACATATTGGAAATGCAGACGATTCACTAATGCCATGTTCATCTGCTTCAGATGGGTCAAGACATCCACAGTAAGCAAAGATGACTGCAAGTCAAAAGACACCTTCCCTACACCTATTGGATAATAGTGCCATGACAAGGTAATGTTAGTTTAGTTTCCATTTGAAATCGAATTGTGATAAATATATGCATTCCCATAAGTGTGTGCAAAGTGAAAGACCGATGAGTAATGTTTCAACAAGCACGTATGGTAATTCGCTGATTACCGCACATCATCAATTAAATTAGAAAGATAATTAAATTAGTTTCACTTCGTTGATGAAATTAGTTTCAATTTCTGGCATAGTTAAATGAAAACAAATACACAGTTAAATGAAAACCGATTTCGCTTAGGCAAATGCATGCTACGTATAAAATCTTCATATGAAATGCCTCCTATACCTAATTTCAACTACAACTGTCATGTGAAACAAAGTTACTAACTCGCTTAAATCAAAGAAATTATAATAAAATGAAATAAAAACAAACGCTATACTGCAGAATCTCATTTATACACTATAATTCGCCATGTGCAAAGATCGCCACCAACCAATTAATTCATTGGTCAGATGCACCTAAGGCAAGGCAGGGCTCCCATCACAAAAGTCCACCCTGAAAACTAACTTACTTCATCTCAACAAGTCAACATTGTTACTTTCTATTTTTACACTAAAGTACTAAACAAATAATTATCTTCCAGAGATTACAAATCGATTCCAAGAGACAAGGTGAGGGGGGAGAGAGAGAGAGAGAGAGAATCAATAACCTCATGACCTGCACCTGTACCAGGATAGAACTTCCCACCCTCATGTCTATGTAAGGAGATATACAGGACCTACACATATGCCCAACCTCATCAGTGCAATAGATTAGAACTAGACCAAATGCACAAGCAGTTAGAAATTTTCATTCAGAGGAAAATTTATGTATGTATATTTATATGAAAAACGATGCTTGGTGTCAATCAGATGCCAAATGCATATGGAATGTAAGAAATTTCAGAAAATTAACTGTGCATAAATTTTTAACTTGCAAAACTTATACATTTTTGTCCAATACTAAAAGTAACTTAGTCAGCATCCACCACCTCATGTATCATTTCACTCAAATAATTTTGTGTAAAAAGATTTCATTCAAATAAATATTCTTACCAAAGCAGGGTTTATTAACAGACATGATAGAAGACTTGAGAATTGTTCTTACCAAAGCAAAACCATTTATGGCACGCCCGTAAAAAATTGTCAAGCAAGATCGGCACACAAACCCGCCAAGAAGCCTAGCAAAGACATGCCAATGCTCATTCGCATATGTATCAGAGGAAGTAGCCGCCAACCAACAGGAACTAAGAAACCTAAAGACTAATCTCAACAAATCTGTCAACAACCACATACACCCACCACACGGTCTCCTGTGCATCACTCAACAAAAAGAAAAAAAATAGAACACACGCACCTAGAAAAAATACGGCTTGTAAGCTCTACAGATTCAATGTGCTCCAAAGAGTGGACCTGCAAACTCCAAAAACAAAGATTCAGCAATGGAAAAGGCACTTGTTTCAAAACCCTATGAAATAAAAATTTGCATCACGGTTCCAACATTATATTGAAGAGGTTCAGCCCAATAACTAAGATGCATGACCAATGATCCCAAATTTTATTGTTCTCATCATACAAACACAAAAATAAAAATTTTGCTAGCATATAAAAATAAAAATTTCAATTGGCTTAAACTCTATTATAACTACATTAAGAATGTTCAAATCCCCCACAAAACAATGTAATTTCTTCTTGGAAAGCATTAAAAATTTTCAATTGTTTTTATTATGTTATTAAAAATTTCTGTAAGATGGCATCAAGATAAGCATGCCTAGAAGTGCATTAATTATGGAAACATTATCGCTGAAATTAATGTGGCAAAGCATAGAACCATAGATAAGAAACAATGCTTTGGGGGGATTGAATGCAGGACGTACTAGGGAAAAATTAGATAAGCTAACTGAGATGCTACTATCATGTGATACAGAGGCTAATGTGTGCTCTAGTAACATGTTTGCTATGAAACTTTTGCAAGCATAAGGAGGCTAAAAAATCATGGAAGAAAAATTAGTATCAAGAAGGGAGGAAAAAAAACAGATCCAAAAGGGCTTCTAAATAGTGAAACACCAATGATCCAAAAGGGCTTCTAAATAGTTCATGGCATCCTTAAATGAATAGCCCTTACAGAGACAAATGCAAGAAATTGGGATTAAAATTTACTAAGTTGAGATGAGTATTCCCCGTCCATGGCATCCTTAAATGAATAGCCATTACAAGAGAGAATAAATCTCTTGCACAGGACAGTCAACATAGCTATATATATATATAGAGAGAGAGAGAGCATACGCGAGACGGAGCATCAATGGAGCAGAGTTCTTCTCAAATGATGAAGCGCCCTGGATCTCAAGCGGTGGCGGTGGATCTGTGAAGATCGACGAAGGAGGAGGAGGCGGCGGCGTGAAAAGAGGGCATCGACGGAGGTGGTAGCGGAGGCAGTGGTGGTCGCAGCAGTCACCATGGCGATGGCGGAGGAGGAGGAGGAGGTGCTCATGGAAGCGGCGAGCGGCGGCGGGACGGCGACGCAGCTGGACTCCCCAACCCTTCATCTTCTGAAACGAATGACCCTAATATTTCATTGGAGAGGTTGGTTCTTCAAGTGATCTTAGCCATCCGTTTACGTTTTGATAACTTCTTTTCCCGACTAAAACATAGCTTAGTCGCCAATTAATTTGTAAAACCCTCCAAATTTTCAAAAATCCCTCCAAATATTTTATTTTTTGGCGACAACATTTATAAAAATAAATGGGCGGGAATGAAAAATAAAAATAAAAATAAAAAAATAAATTTATTTTTGTTAAATTTTTTTTTTTTAGTTAATGAATTTTTATAATTTTTTTTTTAGTTATCAAGATTGAAAATTTATTTGTTTTATTTTTATTTTAATGAAAAAAAATATTATTATTTTTTATTTGGTAAGGGGTAATATATATATTTTAATAAAAAATATTTTTCATTAAAATCAAAAGTTAATTTTCTATAGTGGTAGTGGTAGTGGTAGTGTAAATGGAGTGGCAGGGGTGAAAGAGAAGTAATGGTAATAGTAGTGGCAGTAATAGTAGTGGTGGTCGTAGAGTGGTGGCGATAGTAGTAGTAATGGTAGTCGTAGAGGTGAAGTGGTGACAATGGAAGTAGTGGTGGTCAGGAATGGCGTATGAGCGGTGAAGGTAGAAGGGAGATGGGTAAGTAGAGAGAGAAATGAGCGAGAGATGACAGAGGAGAGAGAGAGACATTGATGAGCGAGAGAGACAAACCCAAACACAGTGAGAAAGAAAAACAAAAAGAGAAAGAGATAGAGAGTAAGAGACAGAAAAGAGACATAGAGAGAAGAGAGATGGACGAGAGATAGAGATAGATAGAGAGAAGAGAGATAAGCGTTAGATAGATAGACAAACAAACAGTGAGAGAAGAGGATGAGGATAAAGAGAAAAGAGAAAGGAATATGAAAAATGAATGAAAAGATATAGAAAAATAGAGAGAGAGAGAAAGAGCGAAAAGAAATAAACGAGAGACAGAGAGAGATGAATCGAGAGAAATAAAGAGAAGAGAAATAAAGAGAAGAAAGATGGACTTAGAGAGAAAGAGAGAGAGATGTATGACAGAGAAAAGTGATGAGTGATGAGTAATGAGTGAGAGAGAGAGAAGAAGAAAGACAGAGATATAGAGAGAAAGAAAGAGACAAATGACAAAGAAGAGTGATGAGCGAGAGAGATGTATGTATGCATGAGAAGAGTTATGAGTGTGAGAGAGAAAGAGAAGAGAGATAGAGATAGAGATGTGATTATAGGAGATAGAAAGATGAAAAATGGGTGAAAAAGAGAAATGTTGAAAAAAGTAAGACAACGCTGCTTTATTTTTTATTTTTGTAATGTAAAAATACCAAGGTATTTATTTAAACCATTTTATGACTATATATATGAAGCCGTCTCAAAGCCACAATATATATATGGAGTGGCAGGGGTGAAAGAGAGGTAATGGTAGTAGTAGTAGTAGCAGTAGTAGTAGTGGTGGTAGTAGAGTGGTAGCGATAGTAGTAGTAATGGTAGTCGTAGAGGTGAAGTAGCGATAGTAAAAGTAATAGTGGTGGTGGAATGGTGTTTGCAGTAGTGGTGAAGGTGGTAGAGGAGATGGGTGGTGAGAGAGAGTGATAGACAGGAAAGAAACATAGAGAGAAGAGAGCTGGACGAGAGATACAGAGAGATAGCGAAAAGAGAAATGAACGAGAGAGACAGAGAGAGATAAAGAGAAGAGAGATGAGCAAAAGAGACATAAAGAGAAGAGAGATGAACGAGAGAGATAGAGAGAAGAGAGATGAGCGAGAGAGATAAAGAGAAGAGAGATGAGCAATGTGAACACAATGGGGGAGAGATAAATGATAGATAGACATATAGAAAGAAAGAGACAGCAGAGAGAAGAGTGAGAGATGACAAATGTAGACAGTGAGAGAGAAAGAAAGAGAGAAGAGTGATAAGTGAGAGAGATAAAGAGAGAAAGAGATATAGGAGAGAGAGAGACAGTGACAGAGAGAAGCGGAGAATGAGATGCAAAAAATAGATCAGCTTTTTGTTAAATTAATATTTTTTATTTATTTATTGTATATACTTTTACTTTATTGGAGTTTTATGACTCAAAGCTTTATGAAAAAAAAAATTACAAAATTTAGAAACAGAGAGACGTAGATATAAAGCACAAAGAGACATAGCAGAAAAGAGAAAGAGATAGAGATGTAGAGACAGAGAGAATCAAGATATGAAAGTAAGAGATAGACAAAGAGAGAGATAGACGAGACAAGTGCATGTATGCATGAGAGTAGACAGATAAATAAAAGTAAAGAGAGACACGGCAGAGAGACAGATAAATGCATGCATAGACAAACAGATAGTTGTATGAGAGCAGATAAACAGAGGATTGGAGCTTATAAATGGGAGAGAAGAGACAGAGACAAAAGAGAGAGAAATAGAGCAAAAGAGATTTAGAGAGAGAGAAGTACGTAATGCAAGAGAGATTTTATTTCCAGAGAGATGTAGAGAGATAGGTGCCAAAGAGAGAGATAGAGAGAGAAAAATAAATAAATGCAGTAGTAGAGTGTAGAAGTAGTAAAGATGAAATAGCAGAGATGTACAAGAGAAGATGCAGTAATGAGAGAGATAGAGAGTAAGAAAGATATGCAGGAGATGGGTAGAGAAAATGAGATGCAGAAAATGTTCTACACGCTCTCTCTCAATTAATCTATACCTGCACTAAGCTTTGTTTAGTGTCCCAAAATATTTGACATGATCTACTAATGGATCGACTCTAGCCTCGAAGGTTTGATATCAAATCATACTAACACTATGTAAAGTTGATTTTATAAATTAAGATGAATTTCTTTTGAGGCATTTCATCAAACACACTGGCTCCACCATTATCGGATCTCCCCCTCGATATGTAGGTAAAGCGTAAAACCACTCTCGCTATCAAATATGAGAAGCTTCTAAAGTAACACAGCAATAAAAGGAAAGAAATAATATGTCGTGTGAAGTTCCAGGTTAAAGCACTTCAAAGTTTCTCGGTTTCTCCAAAAGTTTGAAGCAACAAATTTTCAATTTTGTAAGATCATTTCAATCGAATAAAAATTTAGTCGGGTAAATAATGAATTAAAAAATATAGCATAAAAGTTACAAACAAAAATTCATTATTTAAAAAATTTTAAAAATAAAGTAAATAAATTATATTAAAATTATATTTAAATAGAAAATATAAGTAAAAAATTATAAATTATACATATATTAAATTCTGATTATCTTAAATATTTGCTGTATAATATTTTTTCATCGAAAAAAATATAATAATATATTTAAAAATTTTATATTCTTATATTCTTATATTATTTATATATATATAAAATATAAAAATAAGAAAAGAAAAAGAAAGAAAGAAAATTAAAAATA